>VJOZ01050140.1:0-14254 GCA_009801055.1 Stichopus horrens | reverse complement strand
CCCACTCCCACCCCTCCCCACTCCCACTTTCCATTTTGATCTCATAATTTTCCTAAATCCACGACTTACTTCCCTCAACAAATCTTGTATGAAGCTTTGTCAAATATATGCTTTGGCATCTAGTGCATGAATGTAGTCCTTTCCATTCTGTACTTATTAGGACAGTACAGTATGCATCCCTCTCATGTTGGTTCTTGGACCATCGGCAGGTGCAGTCCGATCAAACCAAGTTCGTCGCATTCCCTAGGGCAGTCCTCAATGTCACATCCTGAAAGGGGAAGGAAGAGGTCCTAACTTCAAAAGTGAGAAACGACCTTGCACAATAACAAAAACAAGAACCCAGGGGCACTGTGCTTCCTTGCGCAGGTGTACAGTGATGTAAATTATGAAGTAAAAGGAGCATTTTGCTTGACTTTGTTCAATAGCCCATATGGCCCATTTCTGACCATGAGCCCTCATACTCGAAGAAGAAACATGTTTCATGATAGCATTTTAGATATTGCATGTCAAACATGCCAAACACTCAGGTAGAACCACTTCCATAGTGCTACTATATATGACCAACCACCAACAGTGTTACATACAATCTGTAAGAGAAGAAGTATCCAGCTTAAGCACACTCTGATGAAGAAGGAAAATATGAAAACACCAAGGACCTATCAAGATAAAATGCAACTGCAGAGTGCAGACACTGCATGTTTATATTGCAACACTACCAACAGCATCAAATCCTGATGAGATATCAACAGCGTTCCGTCCACCTTTAGTTGATAGCTAAATCAAATCTCCATAATATCCTTCATAAAGTATCTTTCAAATCTTAGACAATCAGCTGTTACCAACAGCTAAAAAAAGTTCAAACAAGGCCTGTTTTTTACTATGAGCTCTTTAGAAGCTTTAATTTGTTTTGAGATCGGTGAATGCGGATTTTCTTCAGTTCTGATTGACAACAAATACTTGACGAGAAGGTTTTTTTAATCTACTTAAACTTCTTTGCTTGGAATTGAAGCCACCTGTCCTTTAAATATCCTGCAGAAGAGTCTAGCCTTCTGAAATTTTAATTTTCATTTCATATATCTGGGATTTAAACTCACCTTGTTTGTAACCTTTTTCTTGCCTTTTTTACACTTCACCAACGGAGACGTCAGCAGCTTGACATCCGTGAATGGATCTCCTCTTCTTAATTTCCTGAAACCAAAAAAAAAATGAACAGTGAGTGTGGTTTCAATTTACCAAACAAAAGAAAAATACTTTGGTTGAGTGGTAAAATCTTTCCTTGTCTGTATGACATCACTGTGGTTTAACCATATCTGTTTCAATTTTAACCACATAAAACTGACAACAAAAAGGCTGCCACGCCTTGAGTGTCAGATAAATCACCAAATTGTGAAATGTTTCTGTTCTATCCAACTAAAAACATGTCTCTAATGAAATTGCTGATGTAAGGACTCATCAACTTTACACAAAGACGTGATTGAGAAGAGTTGTTCCAAAAATGCCTCTAATTGTCAAAAGCTGATATCCTTATGCAAAGAAAAAGCTGACCATCTTTACGAAAGTTACCGAATGTGTTTCATAATTTCATGTAAAAATCTCAATCGTTATAACCAGTTTGAAAAAATTGAGCGTATATACAAATGAAAACTGATTAATTTCCTATTTCTTTTTCATTTCTGCAACAGTCTCTTTTTGCTGGATGGGGATCATCAAAAGCTATGGTGAAATCTCTACCATCAGATGCATTCTTGAGCTTTTGCACTTCTTGAACATGGATGCAGCTCCCAAACACTGATGCACTTGAACCTTTGTGTCAGCTTTCAAGCTGTGCAACACTCCCCCTACATAGTGAACAAACTGCAAAGACTTGACTGCAATGAGATGCAGCTAACCCACGCTACCTATCAAAATGAACAGAGCCTTAAGAAAAGCATTTACTGTTGTGTGGAAATCAAAGAAGAAATTACAGAAATCACAGGAAAAAAGCGGGAAACATGAAAGATAAATAACATTTACATGAAAAATGTAAGTGTCCAAACGTTAAGGAATTTTGATATCTTCCCATAATTTTTAAAAGATTACAATGTCACTGAAGTGTGATCCCTGACCCTAGAATCCAAGGAAAATGTAAACACTCAATGCAATCTTTGTGGTACATTGGATAAAAGTAAAAAAATTCTAGATTTGCAAAATGGAAAATTTCTTTCCAAAACATACATCAACTCAGATTTAGGAGGCAGAGAGAAATCAGGATTTGAGGTTTACAAAACAGAAATATCTTATCTAAAACAAGTTGACCCTCATCAGGGTAAGTTGCATCGAGCCATGACTGGAATAAAGCATAGCCATGCACTGGCCCAGTGCTGATGAGGTAAACCCTGCCTCGTCAGTACCCACACGGGAGCCTCCAGTTTGACTTTCATCAACCATCACATATTTCACCACTCTCCTTTTGGACTACCGATTAAAAATGAATCTTAGGGAAGGTCACAGCAACATATTGACAATCCAACCTGACTGTGACAAAGGAGCATCCTACTCTAAGGAGACCACCAAATATAGTTGATATGTCCAATCATGTGACAACAGAGATCAAATGTCAGGTACTGTACGTCAAAAATTTTCTCCGAACCTGACTTCAACCTACCAGATACCCTGCAGAGGTTTTTTAGAAATTTCATTGGTGGGGTGACTGCCTGCTTTGATTTTTGTACCTACCACTTCTCACCAACAGTTCGTTGAGACAGCGAGGGATGCTTTAAGAATCAATTCCACCTCCTACCTTGCCCCCCCCTCCTTCCATTCAACTGGCTAGTCCCTCTGAGACAAATCAAATGCATCTTGACTTCAACCATAACATATTTTCAGACTCACTTTCCAAGAGACGGCTCTTTCAGATTCTTAGCTGCTTTTGTTCTTGCTTGCCTCGAAGGGCGTCGTCCAGTTTCCATGGCAATTTCTCCATCCAGCGGTGGATCCTCCACGACGAACGGTTTGTCTCCACTCTCATCTACGGTGCACAGGTCTACCTCTTCTTTTACATCAGCTGTGCCTTGGCTTGTCGAGTTGCCTTTATCGACAGATGACTGCAAACACTGTTTTGGAGCTGTGTCTACTTCTTTTGCGTTTCTCATTTCCTTCATTTCCTGGGTCTTTGTTTCATCTCTATGGTCCACCTCCCCACTGATCAAGTCATCCATCTCATTTTTCTTATCAGAGTCCTCTTCGTTCCTGGTCGACTCTTCATCAACCACATCATGCTCTTCAACCAGTTTCAGATTCTCCTTGTGCAACTCACTTGACTCCACTTCCACAGAGTTCAATTTTTCTGTCAAAGATTTCTTATCTTTCCTGTCACTTTTCTCCTTCCTCTTTGTCTTCTTCCCTCTGCTTCTGGCAGAGCTAACTGGCGATGCTTCTGAGGATTTCTTTGTTACTTCCACCCCCTTGAAATCCACTCTATCTTCCTCAGGGGTCTCATCCACAAAACCTTCCATCGTCTTTATCCTCTTGTTTGATCTCTTCCTCGACTGCTCTGAATTTTCTTTGCCATCCTTTGAGATTTCATCTGATTTACGTTTGACCTGCTTTTTGTCCCTCTTGTTTCCATTGTCTCGTGGCACCTCATCTTCCAATCTCTCCGTCTTCTTGATTCTCTCATCTACAGTGTTTTTGGAGTCCTCTTTGTCCACTGACTTCACATCAAATGTGCCCCTCCTTATAACTCTTAGCTCCTTGCTCATTTTACTGCTATTCCTATTTTCAATATCTGTCAAATGTTCACGTGCTGTTTGCATCATTGCTCTGCTGATGGCTTCACCTGCGCCACGTTTATCTTTCTCCTCTACACATGCGCCATCTTCGACAGTCCTACCTTCCATTTCATCAATCTCTGGCAAGTTTTCACTCTTCTTCTTCTTCTTCAAACAGACAGTGCCTCTTCTGTTTATCCTTTTAGATCCCCTCTCCTTATCGACATCAATTTCACCTGGTACATGTTGTGAGTTTGTTTCATCTGGCTCTGCTGCACCTTTTGCTTTAGATGCCTCTTTGAAACTAACTCTGAAAGTTTTCCTGGATTGTCGCCCCCTACTCTTGGACTTCATCGCCCTTTCATCCTGGTTTTCTCCGTCAATGTCATTCAGAAAATCCTTCATCCAACATTCTTCCAGCAGACCACTTAGACTTTCATTAGCAATACCCTTATCTGCATCTCCTAGATCTGCAACAGAGAGCTGAGTCCTTTTGACTGACGACCTCTTGCGCTGTCGACCCTTCTCAAAGTCAGTCCTGTTCTCTTCTGTGTTCTGGGAAGTCAAGATTGTATGTGTGAATTCTTTGTCCAGGGATTTCTTTGGATCGTAAAGCTTTTTCCTCTGCTTCAACCTGGACATGTTTTTGTGAAAATTTGGTTTCCGAGAGAGGGCAGTGAAGCTCCCTTCCACATCATTTTCTAGATTATGACTTGACTCCTTCAAGACCTGACTCAATGGCTTCAGTTCTTTGTGGGTCACTTCCTCATTTCCGGTAAAGGGTGAGCAAATCACAGTGCTGACCAATCCTTCGTCAATGATCGAATCTGGCCCAGGTAGCTCAAGGGATGTTTCCTTGCCCAGAGACTTGCTATGTGTCTGCCTGGACCTTCTTCTTACCTTAGGTTGATCAAGGTGCTCCACCTCTTCACAAGGTTGTGACGTATACACGCCTTCCTGCGAGTTCCCGGCAGATTCCCCCTTGTCAAATTCAGCACTCTTTCCATCTGCCAGAGAGGAGCTCCCCTCTCCTGGCTCACTCTTTTCGCTCTCTGTGGACAAGTTTTGCTCAAAGGTCTTACATTTTTTAACCTGATGAGGAGACATAGGATGTGTGAAGCTCTCACCCTGGGAAAGATCAAACACTGAGCATTCTTGCAGGGTTTTCTTCTTCCCTTTTGTGGCCTTGGGGCAAGGCAGTGTCTTGGGGACCTTCTTCATGACTTTCCCTCCTTTGGAAATCTTTTTCTTGATGCCTAACTTCTTTGTCTTTTTGTCCTTTGATGGCTGCTGAGCCTGACATTGCTCCATATTGACAGCGGCATCAACATCCTCCTGTGGTCCTTTGTCTGTGGCTGCTTCTTTGTCGGTTGCTGTTCCTTTGTCGGTGGCTGCTTCTTCGTCGGTAGGTGAGTTTTCCTTGTCCATGTCCGTAAGTTCCATTTCCTTTTCTTTAAGGTCCGTTTTCTCCAAGCAGACTTCACCATTCAGGTCAAAGTTCTCCTTTGACACCGCAGGAGATGATCCCTCTCCGAGAGGACCACCTTTTAACTCTTCTGGAGATATGTCTCGTTCCACGTTATCCTCCTCTCTTTCTTTAGCAGGAGACAACTGTCCAGGACTGGGAGGGGCAGAATTTGTCTCTTCTTCCTCTTCACAGCTGTTCATCACATCCTTGGAGACTGCCAACCTCATTTCATTGACATCGAGAAAGGATGTGGCCCTTGAACGTCTGGACGACACCATGGATCGTTGCCTTTGGAATTCTTCGCCACAAACACTAAGACGACTTGGAGATGTGCCTGCAGTGTGAGAAATAAATCGTTAAATGATACTCATTAGATACCACACTAACAGTCCTCTGGATTTAGCAGACCTTTTGACTGCGCTTTACATGAACAAATTCTTGGCAGTTAATAAAGACCTCTGTATATGGTCTGGTTATGATCAATGATTGAGGATTTTCATGTACCATTTACATTAATGCATGGGTAGGAGCCTACAAACCTCACCAACTGATCTCCTCAAGGATGCCCCAGGATATGGACACGTAAAAAAGGAATTCCCCAGACAATAACCTGCATCCACTGTATAGGGAGCGAGAACGTTACCTTCCTAAACCTTCATTTTTTCCAAAAACCAAGGGTCTTTNNGTCTTTCAGTTCTAATCTAATTTTTTTTTTTTTTCAAAATCCTACAGAAATAGCATTCATGCATCTAATGGAAAAAGCTACGGTTAGGGAAACTGGAGACCAGCAGTGAAATTGGCATCTCTTGCATTATGAAGCAAATCAATTTCCTTACTTTCACAGTCAAAATCACCGCTGGAAGAAGGGTTATCCACATCATTTGAATCTGTTTTGGTCTCTTCCCTGTCATCACTTACTTCTGATGTCTGATCTCTGAAATTACTTGGACATCCCGGTTTGTAGTAAATGTTGGCCCTGAAGGGAAGAAGAATTCCAAATTCATTTAGACCATACTATGTTGGAACAAACATATGTAATGTAATAAAAATGTTACTGAAGACATTGCAGCACACTCTTTGTTTTGTATAGAGTAGTGCACTGTCGGTTGAGTTGTTGTTTGTTCCAAGCATTCAAAAACAAACACTGAGTTTCAAATATGTGTTGTATGCAAATTGTGTTTTCCAGATAATTCTACACAACATATACTGTAAAGCTCTTTGGCATGCAGCTGTATTTATACTAAATCATCTGTTCATGTAATAAATGGCATGTAGTTTTTCTGGAAATGGATACACCAATGACACACCACTATCACTTAGGCTTTCTTAGTTTCTTTTCACGGAAATTCAAAACCGTGGTATTGCAGGTCTTCAACTGAAACACATTTTAGAGTTCCTCCATCCTCATTTGCAGTTACTCATGGACACCAATTGAATAATTGCTTCATGGTATACAAAATGCAAAAAAAATGCAAAAAAAAAAAAAAAAAAAAAAAAAAGGAGATGGATATATAATGTCACATCAAGCATGACTGTCTCGGGAGATAGAAACAAATGATATCGTACCAAGGTCTGGTAGTATTTGAGGGTTTGGTTCTAACCAATCAGTAAACCAGTAAGTTATATATTTTTGTTGATTGTAACATGATTGCTGTCTACCCAGCACAAGGATCACCTACAGCTGGCCTTTACGCCGACGTGAGAAACTAATCACCTGGATATTGAATCTGCATCCTGAATGGGGGCAGACAGAGTATCCCGAAAGTTGTCTTCAGAAAGGGAAGCTTTCGGTACGAAGAAACTGGAACCTTTGGAAAGTGAGGGCGTGTTGCATATACCAGCTGCTTGGTCTATTAACGTCACTGTCTTCATGAGATACTTTCCCGTCACTTCGTTCAGTAATTTCTTCACCTCGTAGATCCTTCTCTGATTGGGGGAGAGAATATGTGGTAAATCAAAACCACAACCTGTTTGATCACTGTTTGAATTATATCAGTACTTCATAATGCTGATCTAAGAATGACATGGCATATTTAAGATGCTAAGGTAATGTTAAGGTGCTAATGTAAGGTGCAAGCTTTGGAAGCATTTTCTTTATTTGTACAACCTAGGGTGAAACGAAAGCATGCTGCTCTATAATACTGCATGCAGCTGCAGTTGTCATAATCATGTTGAAAAACGTAAATCTGCGACGCTCGAGCAAGGCTAAAGAAATTTGCAGATTTTACACCTGTTAACAGATTCATACATGTATACATTTTCTTTACTAATACTGTAGACATACAATGCTGGGGATAGTCTTCAAAGTTTACAAATTATGAGATCAATGGTACTGCAGATAGCAATTCTATTGCAGTTGGTCGATGGTCTTAAATTTGTAATTGAGCTTATGATTGTGATAACGTACATGTGCACCAGAAGAAAATCTCCTTTTTTTTTTAAAAATCAAAGGGTGTTGACTCCACAAATATAATGCTCTAATCGTACCTTGTTCAACTTGTCATACATTATGGCTTATGGAGAATTTCTACTATTGGGGTAGGAATTTTTGAGGTATAATCCCATGGCCTTCTTTTATTTTTATTGTAGTGGAAAATACTTCCCGCATGTGTGCATTTACCAGTCGTCTGAGAATATGACCAAATCTTTAAGATTATGCCTAACTTGTAGTCAGGAATGGCTCAGAAATTTTCTGTGAAATTAAATTTAGTGCAAGCAAATACACCAACCAAAAAAGAATTTTTTCTTACTCTTGCAAGTAAACTGTAAATTTTTGGAAAGTGTGGAATTTCTGATGATGTGCTCGTCTTCACTTTACACCGTAGGTACCATGGTGTGCCATACCCACTCTAGCATGAACCAAAGTGTAACAGTTAATATTGAGGGTGGTATTTTCCGTCACATCTGCCATAAACTCCACCACATAATTGCCCAATTGCTTGATACCTATGCGTCATATGAAATATATGAGACCTGTAAATGCTTTCTTTCTTGAGATCATGTCTACAAGGTTTTCACAATTTGACCCTTGCTGACCTCGGATGACTTTTAACCTCATTAAGGAACAAATGGTTCTAGCTCTCTGTGGGATACAACTACATACTGAATATGACATCTGTCAAAGCTTGAGATATGATGTTTACAAGAATTTCATGTGACCTTGTTGACCTCAAATAACCTTTGACCTTCACCAAAGACAACATTTGGAAGTCTTGTACACTCAATGAGATACACCCACATTCTTCAGAGGTCATAGGCAGAGGTCTGCCTATGACCTCTACCAAAGTCAAAAGTAATCTTGTGATCAATTCAACACACTTAAATACCACATATGACACCTGTCAAGTTTTCCTTCTTGATATAAAGTGTTAACAAGTTTTTCACAGTTTGACCCTTCTTGCCCTCAAATGACTTTTAACCTCCACCAAAATCAGCAGGGATCTTGTATGTAATGTGGTACACCTACATACCACATATTAGATTGGTCCAAGCTTCCCTTCGTGAGATATTGTGTTTACAAGGTTTTCACAATTTGATCCGTTGATGCTAAATGACCTTTGACCGCCACCAAAAACAATAGGGTTTGTGTCCTGAATGTGGTACACATATATACTAAATATGACACCTGTCCAAGCTTCCTTTCTTGAGATATTGTGTTTACAAAGTTTTCACAATTTGTCCCCAGTTACCTCAAATGACCTTTGACCTCCACCAAAATCAACAGAAATCTTGTTTGTAATGTGGTTCACCTACATACCATACAGTAGATTGTCCAACTTTCCATTCTTGATATCTTGTTTACAAGGTCATAATTTGACAACTGCTGACCTTGAATGACCTTTGACCTCCATTAAAATAGATAGGGATCTTGTACTCAATGTGGTACACTAACAGACAAAATATGAGATTTTCCAAGCTTCCCTTCTTGAGATATCTAAATACAAGGTTTCTACAATTTGACCTAGAGCTGTTGACCCCAATGACCTTTGACCTCCACCAAAAACAATAGGGTTCTTGTACTCAACCTGGTACACCTACCTACTAAATATGAGATCTGTCCAAGCTTCTCTTCTTGAGATATCATGTTTACAAGGTAGGTATCACAAACACACAAACACCAAATCGTTGAATGAAACAGCGGCAAATTTACAAATTGTGGACATAAATAGCTAAAAAATTTAAATGGTTTACCAACCTGGTGGCTTAAAAACTTCAAATTTAAGGTTTGAATGTGTGGAAAGATGGCTAAGTTGTTAAAGAAATGAAATGGGTGAAATTAGTAGTACCGTAATCAGCATCAGCCTGATTATGAAATAAACCAATCAGTAATCAACATTATCTGGTAATTGGTCCAACACTACTTTGACAGCTTACATAACTATTGGATCTGAAACTTGACTAATTATGCTGACTGCAAGTATTGCCATGTGTTTATACCCTTAAAAATCCTCACTTGTAAACTTATTGCTATCAACTCAATAAGCCCCTTTAAGTCAACATTCTGCTCACCCTCTGTTTAGCTTCTGACTCCTGAAAGTGGGTCACCAGCTCCATCAGACTTTTCCCTTCCAGTTTTAAGTCCTGGATGGTTTGATAATTCTGTCGTATCTCTTGTTGGGCCTCCTCAAGGGCACACTGAAGTTCAAAGATGGTACTCTTGTCTTGACGAGACTCACAGTGGGCTTCCTCCAGTGCCTTAGCCAATGCACGGTTGTTTGCCCTTAGACTTAACTTCAGAAGTGTGGACGCGTTTGTGACTATGGGTCAAATATGAAGACCAAAGCAAGTAATTAACATTAGAACACTAGCAACTGGTACATCGTTAAAGGTCGTACGATGTACTGTACATTACAATGACAGTTTGAAGTACGTATCATGGAAAGTATTACATATAGCCGCAGAGTTCATCAAAATCCATTACAGATTGACAATTTTACAGTCAAATTAGTGTCTCGCAGCTGCATCATGAATAAATATCGGCTAAGCATGCAGAATTTGTGATGTCAAGAGATGAACTACAGTAGTATGATATGTTTTATGTTAATCCATTAAACATTTAATTAATCTTCATTTTGAGGTGATTTCAGGAATTTTATGAGCAGCCAATACTCTTTTGGAAGCATGTATTTTCTTCAAATATCGATATCACTTACCGAATGTGAAACTCAGCAATTAAGAGGCAACATATACATGTAGGCTTTACAAAAAGAGAAATATTGACTCTGGGCAACACTTCACATCATCTGTTTTGCCTTTTTATCAAACTTTGAGTCATATATCTCAAAAACACTAAACAGAAATAGATACAAACAATACTGCAACTGATTTTCACTCAGGGTTGTACGGTACTTTGCAACTTCTGAATGAAGCCTGCTCTTTTCTAGATGCATGTCACACTTAAAGAATTGCATCAAAGGGACTACATTATCTGTAGCCTACACACACAAATCTACTGTACATGTACTGTACTGCACAGTATATATGCAATCAAGCTTAATCTCCTCCCTCTAAAGAAATGGATCTTAAGTGAGATTAGAACACCTACAACTGTGGAAATGCAGTTATTTAAATTTCAGTTAATTTATCATCTTCTTTTATTGGTGCAGTATCTCTGAAGATGAATTTTATTGTGACAGATAGTTACAGTGTCTCAGTTTAATTAGAGCATCACTGTATTTGGGATGTGGTAAACTGAAGGGGTAGGGAGGGGATACAGAGGGAGTATATCTTACTTTTTGCTCTTCTTGATCGGTTGAGGTCTGCTCTCTTCTGTCTCTTTTCTCTCATTCTCTCTTGTATATCTCTCATGACAACATCATTTTCATCGTATGCCACAGGAGGAATCCTGTGTCTGCTACCCTTTGTGGGACCTTGGTTGGTCTTCGTTAAAGGAGTGTCTGCCTCCATCTACACCACAAGAATGGAAGAAAAATAGAGAGTACAGAGAAGGAAAAAGAAAAATGTTCAAACCACAAGATTTAGCACCAACATTCTTTGATGTATGTGGGAAGATTGAAATAAAAAGTCACTATTCCACAGGGTAGGCAACTGCACACTACATTGAAAGGAAAGGAAAGTGTCTGTGCAGACACTGAGTAATGAAATCTGACACACATCAAGGGTTTGTAACTTTTTTCATAATTTGATTAACAAGTTCTGAGGCTTTGAGATCCTTTATGCCTACCTTCCTACAGGTATACGTATGGAAACTTTCAAGGGAAGGGATGTACAGTAATACAGGCAGGCCATTGTGGACAAGAATAGCAGATCTGCATCAATGTGCATGTTGCCACATAAAGTGGTTGACTTGAGTCATGTCGGAAGGCCTTGGAATTTCCAGTCTTCTGTAAGCCTATGAACAAACTACTGTAGTCTCTGAAAAAATTCCTGGAACATGAAACAAGTGAAAACTGCTTATCCTGGGTGCACAGTAATGAGGAAGGGAAGCGCCATTTCCTGCAAACACTTGGCAAAACATCCCCCGCGCAGGATGCTCTGGCTACAAGAATCAAAGGTTGTGCTCCACACCGGTAGGGTGCCAATTGGGGGATGGTGGACATGTACAGTATCTTTCACCTTCTGGAGTAAGAACTAACACATTTGTCCCCCCACTTTTTGTGACCTGAAAGTCTGAAACTAAAAAAAAATAATGTTCAAATTAAACTATTCTTGATGGAAGTGTAAATTCTCAAACCTGTGGTCCGAAAAATCAAGGAAAAACTTAGCTGAAATTTACCTTGCTAGAGAAATTTGAAAAGTCCATTTCTGCAATCTGAGTGGCATTTTTATCCACAAATTTTCTGTGGACCCTCACTGTTAACTAAACTAGAAGGAACAGGGGGTAGGGTATTTGGTGGCTCAGACGCCAATGAAAAAATTTGGAAAAAAGGTATCATCTCAACCCATCTGATATATTACAGTACACTACCATTTTCTATAAATTTATTTTCTGTAATCGACAAATTTCAAACATGGGATCCCTTTTTCAAGATCAGCTATGAGCACACAAGAAGTGCCATTTCTGGCCATCTGGGGAATTTGTAAAGCCGAGAGTTATATTTTATGCTCCATGCCAAATGACAGTGGTGATGCATGCTGCACTTAGCTTAGATAGGCTTATTCTCCTGGCAAAGGCATTCAGTCCGACCGCTCAACCTTCTGGCCGTTCCCAGTAGCAATGCTCTGTATAAATGGAGTCATTACTGTTTTCCTCTGGACAGTCCCACTTTGTCTGCACATGGCCCATGTCCCCACATCCCTCATCTTCATCCTTCAAGAAAAGCTAGGTTACTTAGGTCAGAATCAGATGCCTACTTTCATTTTCTCAATCAAATTGATGCCAATAAAGGTCAGTAATTTGTCTAGTTTTTCTGCCCCATCTCCCCAGAGCTGTTTGGGTACAAAATGGTCATGTATGCTCTGGTGGGTTTGCATCTCTATTTCTAGTGTTTTGGTCATATGATACTGTATTGTAGGTACTGTATTGTCAGATGTTAGTAGAACAAGAGGTCATCAGCTCAAATTCCAGAAGCACCACTGTAGACTGGATATTAAAAAGTATTCTTTAAGTCAGTGCATTATCACAGAATGGAATGATCTGCCACAGGAGTCTGTCACTGCTACAACAGTCAGTGGATTCAAGAACATTATTGAACCTATTTTCCTGAACAGAAGGGGGCTCTACATAAGCCAGAGATTGCTGTCATCCTCAGATTTTACGACCCCATCGACATAATGCCAGTGGTCTTCGGTACATTGGCATATCTACCTAAGTTCTAGGTATCAGCCCTGCTACATGATGGACATCAATCAGTCCCCAAACAAATCTCACTTTCACCCTGCAGTCACTATGACCAGTTTTTTACTGCTACTACTATGGTAACAACCCGGCCTGGGATTGGGAATTTGTACAAACCTTAAAAAAGCTAACGACAATTTCTCTGGGCATTACTAGTACTACTACCAGTGCCAGAGAGGAGTTTGAAAATGGCATGGCTGCTAATACTTAATAGTAGCCTACTTATTTAGAATTAGACACTCGGCTAAGCCTAACGCTACGTTGGAAAGCGTATTGTAACTTGTAAGCATAAAATAGCCTAAACCTAGGCTAGTGGTACTACTGGTACTGGTACGGTATATATATTGTCTAACACAAATTTAGAAATTTAGTTCAGGTCGCCTGAGTAACACAACCGTAAGCCTAAGGCTAGGCCGATAGAATATTATCTACGATTGTTCCTATTCATTCGTAAAATACAAATTACACAACTACAGGGAAAGCAAAAGTGAAAAATCTCTCACTTTCCCATCTGAAGAATGAGGGAAATTTTCTGACATCGTCCAAAATAACCAGGTCTAAAGTTAGTCCAAAGCTTCTTCGTATCTTCGTACTGTAGTAATACTGTACGTAGACAACTTTTATTCAAAGTGGAACTTTAAATTTTAGAACCAACTGTGATTGGTTGACATTGGAGGATATGCATACTCATACATGACGTCACTCTAAGTTTCTGCCGTTTTGACAGTGCTTGGCAACGTCAAGCGAGGCTGATGGACGGACATTCCCTTCTTTTTCTTATGTACATGAAATTGACGAAAGAAGAACACATGCTAAATAATCTATTGACATGGAAGAAAAAATAAAAATTACTCGCTTAGTGAGGAAGAGATTGTAAGTATTCGTAACATAATCGACTTTCGTCACCTTTTCTGTATCTTGTGCCTTCGTGGAACTAGGTCCAGTTTATAGAACTAAATAGGCTACAACCGTTTTGCTAGCAACACTCAACAGTATAGTACATACACCAAACTTCGCGCACTGCCAAACTTCGCGCACCCCTTAAAATTAAGCCCAAAAATTCAATTATGTAAGTAGCTGGGCAAATTCTTGACTACAATGCCTTGAAATGACTGAAACGAAAGCTGAAACACTGTTTATTTATTCGCCCTTGCCTGGTTAGTCAACTTACAGTACTGCATTTGCATAGGTGAGGTAGGCTAGGCCGAGAGCTTTCTATTCGCAGTTTCCGCCGAATGT
>VJOZ01050055.1:0-12159 GCA_009801055.1 Stichopus horrens | reverse complement strand
CAGTAACCAAGGGATTAGATCTTTTAAACGAGTTCATGATTGAGTCTTTGATCCTTTTACCAAGCTAAACCGAAGGAATGTCTCACAACCGGAGGGGCTTCAAAAGGAACAGCCGAATGAAAGGGATGGCGCTCTTCAAAAAGGAAGGCTTTCAGATATGACAGCGCTCTCTTGATAAACGTATTCCATTTTCGGAGTAATGGTGAGGTGATATACTGTTACAAGATATCAAAGTAAGAAATACATGTACGGCACATCTCTGTCAGCCATTGGCTATGTATCAAGCGTTATGTGACTGATATTAAAAGATGACAACCGCTACCAATAATCCACTTACCAATCGGAGACCGGCCCCCATTCACAATAAGACGAACGAAATCAAAACATTGAAATTAATTTGATGTAAATGCTAGCATTATATACTGTTTGTGGATAAAAGTTGAGTTAAAACTCCTTGTCCTCTTTTATCGTATGCTTTAAGAAGTGTGATTACGCTTATCAATACATTTCTGTTCAAACTTCCATTCCATCGAGGCCTATTACTTACTAGCTTCTGCCAAGGCCATCTTCGTAATTTATCTCTTGCATTGATGCTTATTAGCGCCCTCTATTTAAAGAGACTTTATTGGCATCGTGGACCACAAATTTGTCTTATCTATGCAGTTAATAAATGTATTCGTTTGGTTTCTGTCGTTACAGCATGGAATGCAATCCACACATTTGAACAGGGGATAAGAAAATGGCTTTCTAGAAATAATATATGGAAACCTTTATGGTCTTCTTTCAGGAGTACCGTGAAAACGGACTTAACACCACAAACAAGATCCTACGAACGCCTATACATCGAAATAATGCGAACAAATCTGCAATCACTACAAACGGTTGCTGTTGTATATCAGAAACTGCCATTGTTTTGCAAAATACACGACTGCGTTTATCTAATATTTGTCAGATTTCTTTATTTTTATTTTTGTTTTATGCTTGCATTTTATCTGTGAAGAGCTTTGTACGGTACGTCTAATGACATTACCATATCATGATCATTTTCGATGAAGTAAACACAGGACTTAGTTTTGTGATGTGGCTTTTTCAGTGCACTTGGGAATAATAGTCCATATATGCCTTGGAAGTACCAACGAAAACCATCCTCTCCCATTGACAAGTTTTGTCGCATCCGAAATCGCGGATGCTGTTTGAGTTCAAATGCGGAATAGTGGGAGATTGGGAGCAAAGTTGTTAACAGGTTCACGGACGGAAAAGTCAGGCAGATTTAGGGGGGAGGGGTACAAGAGGCTTACTTCTAATTTTTCTCGCCCATGTTTTCTGGGGGTATTAATAGGGCTTATATTCTACATGTGCCGTTGGGTCTACCCTCCATTTACATTTTAGCACCCCTACTGCCCTAAGAACCTGAACAGATATCGGACTGGAAGCAATGATAGTGTTTTCGTCACCCATTAAATTTGTACAGACAGTTAGCAAATTACGGGTGAGGGATAGGTCCATGAAAGCCCCCACCCCCACCCCTTTTGAAATCCTGATTATTGGTGATGAATATGTAAATGAAGAAGGGTGTTCACTTCTTTAAAGTCAGTGCTGTACTTGTCCCATCAAGGACCTGCATAGTTTTTCTTTTGTTAGTTGTCCGTTACAGCAGTATAGTCGGTAGAAGCACTCCTGGTTACAGGAAGCCGCCGGGACGAGAATAGCACCAAACCAATCAATGCTCGGTTCGTACTGAAGTTTGCGGTGATATCCCTTTGCTGCACTATTAACTGTTTGGGCGACCTCTCTTTCCTTGTTCACGATCTTAGCTCAGCTGACGCGCTTGCGCATTGTCACGCCATGTTGTGTGTTCAATATTGGGAGGAGGCTTTACATTGTGAAGAAGTAACGAAGAATGTGTCGGATTTTATACGCTGAGAAGTTGATGAAGGCATCCTAGCATTTCTTATTGAGGATTTTGTAAGTCTCCCTGGAGCTGTGCAGTTGCTCGTTCTCTTTTAGTTAAAATTTTTACATGTGCAATAATACATTCACAACAGAACGAAGTACGGTATGCAGCCTAACGTAGGGTATACCCAAATGTCACCACACAAAGTACAAGTGTAGACACACTGTACAGAAAGTGTACATGACGTTCATTGGCAGTTTATACGTACAAATTTAACATTACCCTTGTGTTGATTACCTTACCAAGTAGTGCCTTGTCGACCACTGCACCGTACGTTAACACTAGGCCGAGAACTTGTTACAAGAGTGTACTGTAAGTGTAACGTTACTGTCGTTCCCACTACAGACTGTTGACTGTTGTGTTGATCAATGAATGTGAGCACTATCTTAGTAGCAGTAGCAATCACAACTGCATTGTTAAATTTAAAACGGTTTGGATTAAGTGAATGGGTAGGCCTTAACTTAATACTAGGCTACTTAGCCTAGCCAAAGTAAATATCTTCTGGCATTTGCAAAATTCCTCTGACTGAGTCGTATTTTTGTTAATTTGTCAAATGTCAACAAAACAAGTTGTACGATGGTTGGTAGTCCAGGCCTAAGCCAAGTAAACAGCCTAGGCCTAGACCTACTGCAAACCTGCCAATCTGTCACACCAAAAAGAAAAGGGAGATTTACATTTTCCAGAGCCAAAAAATTGGGGGATTTGTGCAGAAGTAGGGAGATTGGTAATTTTCAGTGAAAAACAGTGCCATGAAGAGAATCATCACCCATGTGCACATCATGAGTTGCCAAAGTAGGCCTAGGCTAGGTCTATTTATTTCACGTTCATTGCAGGTACATGTACGCCCCTCTGGATGCACATCCCTTCATAAGCTAATTAGGGCCTACTTATTTACAAAGCATATTGCTGTTGGTAAAGGCCGAATCATACCAATCTATGGTATAACATTTGAAATTTTTGCACATAGCAATCTGATTTTCAATGCACTATATGTTAGTTAATGGCCACTTATTCAAATGAGCCTTGTGCTTACTGTTTTGGCTATTTTCAGAAATGTTGCAAATGATTTAAAAAACAAGGAGATTAGAATATGAAACTGGTAGGGTGGGAGATCTGTACAAAACCGAGTGTTTCCTAGCAAAACCATGTTGACCATACCATGAGTTGACAGGTCTGCTACTGATAAAGTCTAACTGAGTAACAAAGGGTCTGTTAAGTAAGGCCTTGCCTAACTTCGAGCCTAGTAGTAGTATTAAGTGAAGCCTAGAAAAGGGCCTTAAACAGGCCTTGGTCAAGGACTTACCAATTGCAAAACTCAAAATGTCTCTTTACCAAAACATTCACACTAACTTATCCTTTCTTATTGGTTTGAAATGTGTTTGTGAAAAAGCATCCTCATGTCAACAGTCATTGAGTCAAGTCACCACCCAGTTTAATCACAAGTTCAATCTGGTAGCACATGTAGTTAATGGCATTACTGATAATATATTAGTTTTGTGAAATATTAGTAAGATTAGGCCTACAGTATTGCTATGGAAATGCAACTTCTAAACATCTGCTATTGGCAAATCAATTAACTTAGACCAGGCTAGTTTATCTAATACCACATGTTTTTGTAGAAACAGTCTGATTCTAGTTACTTTTAAATGTAAAAAGGAATCGCTTATCATTTCAGTAAAATATTTGACAGTTTCGTCTTGTAGGATGACAATATTGTAGTTCAAATATTCTTATTGATCAGGTCTTCCTTTTTGCCCATGATGCTCTCTTTATGAAACGATTTGACTTTGGTCTGCAAGCAGGCCTGTACTGTAGTAGGATGGTGGCCTACACATTGACTTATTAATCATGAAACTTGATTAAAGCATTGTTAGTCAACAGTACACTACAGTTTGAAACTACTTCATTGCTGGAAAGAAATATTCAAAATATGTGAATGGTAAGCAATCTGATAATTAGGGCTTAATTACCATACTTCTTGATCAATAATCCTGAGATGTGATTTTTTTTGTCATTTCCTCATTCTTTTAATGTATAAAAGAAAGTATGTCCAACATGACGGATGACGTTATTCGTAAGATATCGGTATTGGCAATGCCAATACCGATTTGGCAAAACTGATCATCATCTCTATGAATGACAGCTGCTGATAAGCATTTCATTCTTTCCGACAGCTTACACACAGCTTATATACAGCTTTTGGTTGAACCTAAAGCATTCCAGAACTCACTAGCAGTATGGGTGGTTTTGACATGAATAAACATTACCAACTCCTTCTTTCTGAAGTTAGTTCAGGATTCCAGCTCAGGATTCGCCAGCAAAAGAGTGTTGAGCGAATCCTTTGCTGAAATACTGTTTTGAGTGAATCCTGGGCTAAATGAATACTGTGTGCAAAGTGTGAGGCCCTGTGGAATCTTTGCAGTACACAGAACTGATAGGTAATGAAAACCACTTCAGCGTGAGGAAAGTTTGATCATTATATTGCTTTAGAATGCTGATGCTCCATAAAGTTTTACTCATGTCATGTCAGCCAAACTATATTACATACCTTTTTTTTTAGTGAAATTGTTCAAATGTTAAGTGTTAGGTAAATAAAAAATAGAAAAGTCATGTGATGTTTACCAAAATTTATGATATTAATCAAATCATCGTAAGATTTTATCATGGTTAGATCATGGAAGTGAACATGGTAAGATGAATTGTGAATAGTCTAACCCCTTCATCAATTGCACATTTTATTGTCAGAGAAAATGAGCAGCCAGCTATTGTAAGTAACAGAGTTCATGTAATCAAGGAAAATTAAAATGACAAATTGCTGAGAAATCTCAGTGCTTAAAGTAAGTTCATTCAAGGTTTGAATTTGTTTGAGGGTTGTGATCAGTGTTCATGCTAAGGAATTGAATCTGGGAGGGAAATTCATCTCCAGAATTTTTATATGGAGAGATGCTCAAAATCAAGGCAGGAGCTGTCACTCTGTAAAGATTCTATTTGCAATTTATTGTGTATTTGTATTTTGTAACGCTACAACCTCAGCTGTTGAAAAGTGTGCAGGATTATCCCACATAAGATTTATCCCTGTGTGGGCTTCAGTGGACAAATGCAGGATTCACCCACTCACGAGCCTTAGGGTAAACACAGGTTGTGATGTACCGTAGCAATATCCTGCGTGTGTACGTAGGCTTAGCCTAACGTTAGGCTGCAGTATGCATCACCAGAAACAGAATAAATTTTTAAGGCTGTTATTGTTGTTGGTATTGGACAATTGATATTAACTTTGACTAATCAGTCATCGGCAAGTTCCGATTTCACTTTTGTTGGCTCAACACGATTAAAGTTTACCAGAATTCTTGAACATATCCATTTTGTTCTTTCACTTATATATATTTCCAGGCTATGGACATCCACAACAAAACACTTTGTAAAGGTCTTTACTTTCTGCATGCAATGTGATACTCCAGTGGGAATATTTATTACACAGGTTATAAACTGGTGTGCGCATTAGTTGTCCAGTCGTCAACACTGTGTACACAAACACTGATCTTTTGAAGTTGACCTTTAAACCTGGTATTCCACGTATGGGACTGACTACAAATGTTGACTTTGATTTTATAGACTATTGATGTTCCCATTCGCCCTCTCATGAATGCAGCTGACCAGTACTAGTCCATCCGACTCTTGCCAAGCATTGGAAGCTTGAGAAAGGGAATTTCGAAGACCATTGCCCACTTTGGGAGGAATAAGGGCATCATCAGCAGTGCTCATCATATGTTTTTCAATGTGTGAAATTTGGGCGTTTGGGAGAAACTCTGTCGATGGTAGTGAAGAAAACTTGATATTGTATTATATATATTGTGAATTACAAAAGATGTGACTTGTGTACATCAACAAAAGTTCTAGAAGTAACAGAATTAATGATTTGCATGTACTGTACCACAGTTTCATCTAACAAAGAAAAATGTTTTTATTTACCAGCAGTGGTGAGACCTTTTGAGTTTTGACTGATACATGGGCAACAAAGAACAATATCTGTCAGCTGCGGAAGCAGAGGATTCTTATACATGAACAGATGAACCCACTCAAGGTCATAACTTGAATAAATATCTGATAAAATCAAAGACATTGACGTATACTACCTGTATAACTTGCAAGTTACTATTGATTGCCATAGCGACATCTTCACAAACTTGTAGTCCACAAAAAACTGCATTGTCTAGTGCTGAATGTCAGCAAAAAGTCAGCACTTTCTTCAGCTTATTTCCTTCAATAATACTTTGTACAGTTGTAAGATCATTATAGCTAGTCTCAATGAGTGTTCACTGTTACAGTTTGAGTTCAAGACAACCAGATTTACCGCACAAAAAATGTTCCAAGGATGGTTTTAAGACCAGTCAACATAAACATCATATTATATAGAAACAAATAAAACTGCTTGAACTTAGCATTGTTTGCACAAAGTACTGTATGTATGTATGTATGTATATGCATGTATGTATATGTGTGTATGTATATGTGTGTATGTATATGTGTGTATGTATATGTGTGTGCATGTATGTATGTATTTATGTATGTATGTATATGTCAGAAATTTACTTTTCTCCTTGCCTGTCTCCACACAACAATTACCTGTCCCACTACCATGCCAGAAACAGCTTAAGCACTACTGTGGTTGGGATATCACAATATCGTCAGACGTCATTGAGAAGGGATTTTGCCCAAATGATATCGTTAAAAAGCTCTTGTCTCATTCTCCTTTGACAAATTTAGCTTGTGGTGAGCTTTGTCAGACTTTTCAACTCGACTTGTTGTAATTTGGAGACAGAGGAACAGAGAAAATGTCCTGATCAACTGACATTCAAGTGCTGATATTAAACATGCTTGACTCTGAACAGCAGACCTTGAATCAATCCTGTTTTATGTTTCAGACAGAAAACATTGTCGTGACCGTCCGTCTTGTCATAATTATCCTGCTCTAAAATAGAACTGCTAATATTGTTATGATCATGGTGACATGTCTACATTTTGCAGTGTTCTTCGTACAGTAATCAGAATTTTAGAGTCTTTGAGTGTCCAAGTCAAGTCCCTACTACCATAGCATATACAAGGTAGGGAAATCTTGGGAACCACCTGAACCTGGTTCGCTGGAAATCCATGGTGCTGGTGCTGGGTTTTCACTTTCAAAAATTCAAATGATGAATCCCAGACTCTTTGGCTATCAGTATTGATTATGAGCCTGAATGGTTTGAAAATGATTAAAGATATAATCTATTTGTGCCCTGTAAAGGCCCTAGTTTCCTTTTAGCAAGACAATGGTCTTCTTTCACAAAGCATCAACACTTTTCAAATTCAGCATTGGCACATTACAGGACTACTCCATGCATTAGAAGTCATCAACCGGAATGAGTGAGTGGCATCATCCTACCCAGGCATGTAATTTATTGTGCAAAGATAAGACTACAATAATTTCACTGTACAGACTTGGCTGCAGTAGGAGCTATACTGAAGCTATGGATCCAGCCTAGATCCATGCCTGTGCAAAAAAAACAGTGTTGATAAGGCAGTCATCAACAGGATATTAGGGTGACTGGTGCTCGTCCCCATCGACTTTCTCTTTGGAAGTTGGCCGCACTGTTTGTGTCAAAGGTGTACAGGCAAATAGTCTCTCATCCAATGTGTGACTTTGTAATAACACGTACAGTATTGCACAAGTTGTATAATGTGTTGACAGTGTGGATGTAAACTGTGTGGAATGTGATGGATTTTTATATGGTACTTTCCTATACTTGATAATTCTGAGTACCTCTCACACAATAGAGAATGAAGTGTGTGTACATGTCATGTGCGGTCATTGTGTACGATTGTTCGTCAGCCTGTTCTGAATGTGATTTTCCACTGTTGTTCTGCACTCAGCAGATACCTAGTGTTGTACTCAATGTGTATGGTACAGTACTTAAGTTAGTACTGCATATTCATTGTACAATTTAGTGAAGACATGTGCTTACTTTGATAATTGTGTTGGGAAGGATGGCTGAAAGAAGATCAATGGGTGGGGATGCATTACCTTGTAAACAGTAGAGTGATCCCACACACTTTCTGGATGTCGCATCACTGATGCCATCTCTGTCCAAAAGGAAACAAGTACCCTGTTCATTCAGTACGGTTGGTTTCTCATAGTGACAGAAGTGTAGCATGTGTCGAATGATATCGACAGCCATTCCTAGATCGTATGGAGAAACTTTCTGTCAACTGTGAAAGTTATTAACCCCTTGAGACAACATTTAGTGGCCCTATGCAGCAAGTGGTACAGTACATGCATAGTGCATAGATATCTAAGTGCAAAAGAAATGTTCACCACCAATGATTTGTATCCTTCAGTACGTTCCACTCATACTCCTCTATGTGGGCAGCCAGCTGGTAAAATCTGGGGGTGAAGTGAACTTCCAACTGGGTGAGAGTTTGATAATCATCATTCTCTTTGCACCAGACACGTGCTGTGAGACTGACAGCTACTGTATGGCACATGTTCGTTCACTGATCACATCAAAGAATTTTGGCAAAAGAAAATTAACAATAATCTTAGTTTTGAAGAAGTTCTATGTTTACTGAAGTTTGTAGCGATCCATCTCTAATGATTAGTAAAAACACCCCAATCTGTCTGCCGATCTTTGAATCATCGACAGTAGCCTAATATGCAACGAACAGATTGTAACCAGAGGGAAGCAGGAGTTGTTTGAAAAAAAAAGAAAAGAAAAACCCCATTGTGAAGAAATTTTTCAATTGGAGGAGAGTGGTACTTAAAGCTAATTGATAAGGGATGAACTTCATGATGTCTATACTCCAGTAATCACCAATTCATGCTGACAGAGTCCATTACCATGGATGAGTCTTTGTGCAAGTGCATTCCTTTATTGGACTTTTAAGATCAGAACAACTCAACAGTACTTTATTAAATCATCAGTACGTAATTAGTTTTGACTTTCATTCTGTTAAACAGTATAACATGTAAAATGATATCAATGAGTAACTTTGTGAGATTATGTTATTTCTTTTTATGTACATGTGATATCAAATATAATTGATTTAAATCTATGTAGTCTATCACATATGGGCATGTACTTTAGGCTAGTACAGTTCTCACAGTAGCTGGACTTCTTCAACTGTTTGTTTTGCCTTCCTGTTCTATGATCTCGGTAACACACTGTACCACGAGGACTTGTAACAGTCACATGTACAGCAGTTAGACCATGATGATGTGATTTTGTTTGCATGCATATATCTGCGTATCTTCATGTTTGTCTGTCTATCTGTCTATCTATGTCTGTCTATCTGTCTGTCTATCTATCTGTCTGTCTGTCTAACTGTCTGTCTGTTTATTCTAAGTTGTCACATTCCTCTCAGTACGAACAAGTCTGTCATTTCTTATCTTTTTTCCTCATGAGTTAGAAATGCTTCAAATGATGAAGTAAGTTTGGGTTCAAATTGCAATCAATCTGGATTACTGTAAAACTACAGTGCACAGACATTATACTTCCTCAACTGTGCACAGAAATATACTGCATTGGGAGGGTACAGTGCTATACAGGATCTTGTTCCATTCAAAGGTTCCTTCTACTGCTCTATGCATAAAGTCTACAGTCCAGTGTACTTAATCAGAGTGTGCATTAAAGATCCTGCTGTATTGTTATGCAGTGCATGGAATTGTCTCTGTTGTCACAGCTTTAATCAACTTTGGTACTGTGTATTGAAAGATATCATTACGGTCAGTGTCCATGGAAAGTGGTCATCTGTATCATAATGCTGTGTGGAATGGCTTTTGTCTTCCCAGGGTATAATTTAGTTTCAAATTTGCATTTACTATGTAGCAGTTTTCAGGTTTATTGGGTATTTTGTTACAAAATCTGCGAAAGTACTTTTGTTGCATGCATGCGAAAATTGCTGCACAATATATATCCCATTTGTGTGGCAATTTGACCACTTTGTGTAGCAAAATGAGATGCATTTACTTGATAAATTATTTCTTGCAGTGACTTTGCTATAGACTTGGGCAACTACAAATTTTTTGGAGTTGAGTAGTTCGGGGCCTGAATTGTCCCCTCTACAATTTGTTGAACTTGCCAAAGAACATTAAATTCAAAATGTGAAGCTTACAAGAGATGGATCTTCATGCACTGTTAAAAATTAGACAAGAGTCAAGACTTTTGAGGAAAGTAGAGTTGAGCAATCACTCCTAGACAACCAGTAGCCAGCAAATCTGAAGAAGAGTGGAGCCATCCGCCCAAGCGAAAACTGTGCTTGTGATATGGGTTATATAAATTTTGTGTATTTATCTTCACTTTGCACGTACAACAGCCACTGTTGTACGTGCAAAGTGAAGACCCTTGAACACTGTCTCTTCACTGAATCTTTGAAAATGCACAGTATTATGTAAGCCTACATCTTACCACTGGTAAGAAGCAGAGAAAGTTTCCCTCACTGCCCAAAGACTTGTAAGATAGCAATTGGAGTCTCTCAGGTGTGTCACAAATAGGAGACCTTGTTTCTATAAACATGGTGTTTAAAAACTTCATCAGGAAGTCATAAATCCCTCAATTCAGTGGATGGCTGCAAAGGTTGCAATGATAGCTGTGAAGTATGGCTTGCAATAGTGTCAATGTGACACAGCAGATATCCAAAGATAATGGCATTGTGAAGTGTAAAATATTGAAACTTTTTGTACTTACTCATTCAAGTTTCCTGTAATACTCTGTTTGAGTTTGTCTGCAGTTAACATTTCCAAAGCAGTTTTATTGAAGTTTACAGACAGGATGAAGGAGTGCATGATGCACATGTATGCAGATCTAGTCCGGTTAATAGGTTATCCTAATGTTAAAGGATAGTACAGTACGTTTGTGTATGTTCGTGTTTGATTACTAAATGCTGTTAAGGTTAGGCCTACATACTGTATGTCCAGTAGCATAGCTCTTCTGTGTATCACAAGTTCACAACCTCAGAGAATTCATCTGCCTGCAAATTTAAACCTTCAATCTAAATATTTAAGATCACTGGGAAAAAAATATATTGCTTCATAGCTCTGTTATAACATGAACTCCGAAATTTACTAGTCCGCTGTTCACCTTTAGGGGCAATGAAGTACACAATCAGCGAGGTCTGTGAGGTGGTCAGTCTATTCGCTATTCATGTCACCATGTTAGGATATAATTATTGTCAATTTCTGGTGCAGTTTGTCATGACATCATGATGTGTTTCATTTTGTGAACTGAAAGCATTTAAATTTTTGAGCAATATCAGACATCAAATTGACGTCGCATTGAAGTGGTTTCACCCTCACGCAGCACTGTGTACAGCAAAAATTCTTAGGGGCCACACATTATCAGTGGTATAGAATCTCTGATGTTAACATGTGATTTCAAGAAAGGCAAAATTTGATCATGAAAAATTCACATAATTTGGAAAGTCCAAAATGGGATTTCCCTATATTTTTTTTCTCAAAAATCGATCGGACTAAGCTGTACTATCTACTTACCTACTGTACTTGACAATACTAGGTCATCTCTTCGATTGCGAAAATAGAAAATGACCCACCTTTTCACTGAAATGTACTGAAGCAAAAATTCTTGACTTGCTTCAAAATATTTTCAATTTACAATATTTACATTTTTACATTAATTTACATCTCTTTGAACATCCTTACTAAAACGATCCAAATTTGATGTAAGTATGGTCGTTGGTTTGGTTGTCTGAATGAAGGCCTTGTGGACAGAATCCTTTAGAAAATTTAGATGGGCTGCACAATGGGACTACCTCTAGATTTCATCTTTGATACAGTACATTAGGCCTGATGACAATTTTTTATTTGGAGAAATGGCACTCTGAGCCTGTCTAGTATGTCCTGTAAATTTAATCGCCAGAAATCACGGTCTGTGACATTTTTGTCGTATTCTTGTGCAAGAGCATCACCCCTGCACCCAGACAAAAGAAAAGCCAGAAAATAGTCATGGAAAATGTTCCACAGAAAGTAAGGGAAGTGGTCTCATTTTTTTTTTTTGATACCTACAGTATGACAAGCTTTACAGCAAAACCACTAACAATACTTAACCAATATTTGATGTTGATATTAGGCACAAAGCCATCAACAGTAAGTTGTGTGGAAGTTTAACGTGCATCGTACATGTAGCTTGCAACTGTAATTTCTGTCTGGCTTGTCTATC
>VJOZ01050044.1:0-11720 GCA_009801055.1 Stichopus horrens | reverse complement strand
TTGTCATGTGTTTGTATACTTCAAAATCACTGCAATCTTTACTGATATCAACTCAATGAGCCCCTTTAAAATAAAAATCAGGAAAGGGTATTTATCCATGGATCTAGATGGAGGTTAAGATGGTAGTTGAAGATACCAATGAAGGATGGGAGTGGCGAAAGAAATACTGAATGTTACATCCTATAATCAGAAAACTTTAAATGTCTGAATTGTGGATCAAAATGCTGGAAGATTAAATTAATTATCTGGATGGTGTCTTGGTGTAAGAATTTTGTATCAAGGACTGTGTTCCCTCTTCCATTGTTAGGCACCAAAAGGAAGGTCAGTGCTCTCCACTTCACAAAAGTTTGTCAATCTGTCTTTAGTTAACAGATTTTTGGTAATTTCACAACTAAAATTCTGTTTATTCTAACACTTAATGTCCTAAAATGGTCAGATCAGAGAGTTGCCACTCATAGCCAGATTAAAACATCACAAACTTGTTTGAACCTAAAAAAAAGCAAAACTTTCAATTAATTTTGGATTTTCGATTACGGCCGAACGGAAGTTTCCTTTTCAGTCATTTTATGATGCTTTTATCAAGATAGTTAAAGTGCAATGGTGTCCTACTGCCAAGACCAATTAGGAAAATTGGTTGGTCTTCTCATTAATAGACATTAATGTTTAATTTGATTTAAAAATTCATACAGCAAGTCTACTGCTAAGTAATTTACTGTAGGTTATTCCATGAGTCGGTACAGTATATACATCATTGTAGCTGGTAACGTATTGTACACATAGTATCTACTATATTCAGGCAGTACTGTATCTGCTCTAGTACAGTACTGTGCATATAGGACACCAAGCTTAATTACATCCATACAGTATGGCCTCTATTGACTGCCAGACCGATGTTCTTCTCATTAACAGACATGTTTAATTATGACACTGGTTTAAAGTGCACACAAGATGTCTATCTCCAAGTGCTACAGTTTGTCATAGATTACTACAGCAGTTGAAATAATTTATCATGCATGTAGGCCTATACTGTAGGTCTGTGGTATACGTAAACAGTATTGTATAATTGTATTTACTGCAATAATGTACAGTATGACACAGACACCAAATCTATAGGTTCTGCAAATTTGTGTCTTTAGACATGTACCGTAGAGTTTATCATACCTGATATACCCGACAAGGTTAGGTTATGGTCAGAGACATGAATTTAGGAAAGTTTGAGGGGATGCAATTCGACAGAATTGCAAAGTTCTTGATATCATGCAGTATGGACTGGGTGGAAGAACTCAATGACATCAATATTCATAAACAATTCACAAACGTGTCATGTTTTGATGATGAATCATTCATACTGTAAAAGTTTGTTTGTTGTTTTTTTTCATGTAAGTACCAAACTCAATAAGCCTTTTCTTTGGACGTTTGCAGTCATTTACAATTTCATGACTCCATAATTGATTAGAACCGTAGACAAATTTTAGTTGACAGAATTATTGACAAAACCTGCCAAAAGGCCTGTAGATTTATAGGGTGGTCTTGACTTGTTACTTGCACTCACAGCAGATTGGGTATATTCAAGTGATTGATGAGAAAAGCTGAACTTTTTTTTTTAAATTTATGGAAACTGAAATTGTGATCGAAAACTGTGATGTATTCTTAGTGACCTGTTGTCTTATGTGGTACAGTAGCATAATTTTCAGGCTATTTGACTTCTTGTTTTGATGCTGTGTCAAAAATGTTGAAAATTGGAGACCTAATCCCAATCAGTACTGCAGAACTGCTGAATACTTTATTTCCTTGTTTACCAGAGAACTTGAGACCTACAGTATTTGCTGTGCAACAGTTTGACAGTATGTAGTGTTTCATGATGTCTATTTGGCACGAAAAATAAGCAGGTTTTCAAAGTGGTACGTCTGTATTGGAAAGTTTCCTTTTGGATGAGCAATGGGGTTTGTAGATCTTGAGCACACAGATTTCCTGCAGTGCATGTGAACCTGCTACTGTACATCCAAATGGCATAAATTTGTCATCTGATGTTCTACACATACTGTATTTTTGATGATCTTGGGAGCACTAATGACCATTGCATACAGGACTGTTGGGTGTTTTTT
This sequence comes from Stichopus horrens, assembly GCA_009801055.1. NCBI lineage: Eukaryota > Metazoa > Echinodermata > Holothuroidea > Aspidochirotida > Stichopodidae > Stichopus > Stichopus horrens. The sequence continues at coordinate 9,615 of VJOZ01050044.1, read as the reverse complement.
TGCATTCTTTTCATGATTTTTCTTAATGCAAATCCTGATTTTAATCGGATTGAGTTGGTACCAGCTTCAACAAGATTGCCAAATTTCATCTACAGTGCCATACACAGCAGTTACTGTAGCTCAAAGTGGAATTTTCTTTTTCTTTTTTTCTTTTTTTTTTCATGGAAGATAAGTGGTCCTATTCCGGAGAAGATATAGGCAAATATATGTAATGTACTAGTAATTCCTCCATACAAATGTCATGAACAGTACAGTGGAAATTATACCATTGTTAAACTCACAGCTGCCATTTTGGTTAGGATACCCATCGGGCATGAGAAAAAATTACCCAATTCAGAGTGTTAGGAATTGATGCAAACACTATGGTTTTCCATGGCAACCCTTTCATGTGTATCTCAACATGACTGAGTAAAGCACATTGTTTCTTGTTGTTCCAGTACAGTACCCATAGTAATCTGCCTGATAACTGCAATAATTCAGATTTGTGAGACTCCTTGTCTATTGCAAATGTGTCGCATCTGTAAAAGGCTGGTAGTTCCATAAAGAATGTTATTATGACGTGATTATGTACAAGTCTACTTATTAGCCTCAGTTCTGTGTACTGTAACACTTGACCCACAGCAGTCGCACTTTTTGGCAGTATTCGACACTTGAACCTGCAGTAAAATGTTTTGCGCAGTGTGCCATAAGGTGACTGTGCAGACCTGTATGCTGGCATGTAATATCATCCTACATTATGAAAAGTAAATCCATACCATACTGTATTATTCCGTGTTTACTGTTTACTGTAGTTCCTGAAATGGCAGATATAGTATTTGCTAATTCTCAGAAGACTCAGGTATCATATGCCACACATTCAGTACAGTACAGTTTGTACTTTACATGTGCTGGACGAAAGTAGGAACAGGAAAAGTCGAAAAATTTTTTTTTTTGTTCCGCTGCACCTAACGCTTACCATGCAGAGACAGTACATTAATATCGTTTTGTGGTGGTGGTTTGCTGAAAATGCTCATTGTACAGAAGGATAAATAATATTTGTACCAGGTTTAAAATTCAAACCCCCAGGTACACTGCATACTGTACACTCAGCCCACAATCAGTTACGGAGATACCCAAAGATAAAATTTTGTCATACTATGAGTCAGTTGTTAATGCCATAATACAGTGCTGTTAAACATTTGCAATTCGTGGAAAATCTTCCACGAAGGGAAAACAAAAGTAAGGAAAGGAAAATATGAGAAAGAAAAGCAACATTTTTTGGCAGTTGTAAAATTTTTGCAGAAAAGTTTTGCGCAACAGGGCCTGATTACTGTACTCATACACAGCACGCCAGCAGTACAATGAGCCAATTGATGATAGCCACTGCAAAATTCAGTACCACAGCATTGCATTATTGATTGATGGTGCTGATCAATATTCTGTATTGTACCATTAGCAATTGATAACATGACATTAACTGTAATAGTGTAGTCTACCGCATTTTGTATATTGCGGGTACACGTACAGCACAATGATGTCCTTGCCTTTTTGATATGAATTCTGTTTTCACTGAGCATTTGTGATAGTTCAGTCTCTGCGCACTGTGCCTGTGTAGTATTTGTGACATAAAAATTAAGCCCTGTCTGTATTGCGTTCTGAATGAAGTATATAGTATCCATCCTTACAATTTTTTCATGATCTTTTCTTTTCATGACATTTTGTTTTTATTAAGCATTGTACTGCTTTATTACCCTTCATATTGACATTTCTGTTCCTCTTCCTCACAATTGTTTTCATACTTTTTGTGTACAGTACGTCTGGTACAACACTACATTTGCTGTAAATTGCTGTTTTTAATGTCTTTCTCCATAAAGTCAAACTGTGCACTACTGTATGTATGTCGCGGTTGGTCGCTCCCCGTGTACAGCTTATCTTTCTTGTATTCCATTGTCTGATAGTTTTAATTTTTTTAACTTCTCTCCATTGAATCTACGGTACCTCCTTGTCCTTGCTACTCGTACACTAGATCACTCTACAATAGTCATCACTGTAACAGCCTGTGCTATATCACTACAGTATCCCTGATGTAGCTATTCGCACGCTACGATGAAATAATAGTCTGGTATACATGTTCATTATGTTTTATGATGCATATTGTGTGCATACAGTAGCCGTGTGACATTCAAGTCTGGTTGCCCTCAGTTCAGCCTCCTGTGTACAAACACAGGATTGTAATTTGTATGCGACGGCAGTCGCATTGAACGATATATGTATCAGCAATTGTCCTGAACTCTGAGGATATTTGCTGTGTGAGATTTTGTGCACCACACTATACTGCCCAAGAGTGGAAGTTGTGGACTTGAATACCGCTACTTGCTTAAGTTTATTGTGTTTCACAGTAGCTTCTTGAATAAATTTTTGGTGTCATTTAGAAGTTGGAATTTTTGAAATATTAATGCAGAAAGTGTGTCTTTTAATTGTTGACACAACATTGTCTAAATTCTTCTGTACAGTATATTCCTGTCTGCCGAATAGAGTGCTTTGTGTGGAAGCAGAAGTTCATGAAACTTAAAAGGGATTTAGAAAAGCTCAAAGGGGATTAAGATGCAACTACTGAAACAGTTTTGTGAGGATTAAAGTATCGATTCAAGGCCATCTGTGCAATTTGTGGCTTTCAGTCAAATTTTCCCCACTTGTCACAGCAAAAAAACTTTGTACAAAATTTGTTGGGACGTCCATGAAAGGGCCAATACCTCAAGCTAGTGTTTTCATCGATTCCTAGAACTTGGAATTGGGTAATTTTGTACCCATATGCGGTGGGTACCCGGTTACCTGACTAAATGGCTGCTTTATTGTTAACATTGGTGTTTCCACAGTACCGTACATTTTTGTGGAACTGCCATTCGGTTATCTGGGTTGCCAGTGAAAACACTAATCTCAACATATTAAAAAGAAACAATTAAAAAAATATCTATTTAAATTTAACTCATTTAAATCTGATCTGATTTGTCTTCAGTTTAAGATCAAGAAGTCATATTTTTGAACCAGAAAATTGATCAGTACCAGTGGAAACTTACTGGAAATTGGGAGGGGAGGGGCATCAATGGGGCCCTGATCCCCATGCGACAGTTTCAGGGGAATCATAAGGGTGAAAGGGGACCTAGTTTTTGCTTTCTTCTCTTTTATGCTAGAGCTTCTAATATCATCGCAGATGAGTCATCAATGCTTATCACTGATTAGCAATCTCAACCCCATATCAACGAGGACTGACCAATCTGTATCAGATGAAGGTATAAGTTACATTACTGTAATCAACTCCATGTGGTCTTCAAACTTTGAAATCTTTGTGGAAATAATCTGTATTGAAATTTTCTCCTTTTTTGGGTTTTTTTTTGTACTTTTCACTCTTTTGTTTATGATAAGTTGCAAGTAACTTGGACTTCTCCTTGAGTTTGTCGATGCATCAAATTTGAAAATATTTGCATCGGCATTTATCAGTCCATTGCCGCTAACTGCCGACCGATGCACGTGCTCCATCGTGCTGTAGATTTGTTCCATCGATGGTAACAGTCCAAACCGTGTAGCCTACAGTACAAAGCAATATGTAATTATGATAAAAAGGAGAGGGTAATTTGACATTGATGGGCAGACTTTTGGGACACTGTCGTCACAGTCAAGAGCAAGATTTGTCATCTCATCATCTTAGATTTGTCGTAAATGTGCATTTACAAGACTTTTAGGGTGATGGTGTGTAAAGGTTATGAGAATACTGTAGCAAAGAAAGCTTCACCAACTACTGTACGTAGAATTTCAAGTTACTGTATGAGGTAAAGAGTTCTGTTCAAACTGTTTTCCTAATATATGTACTGTATTTCTCTAGCATCTCTGCAACATATGCGCTTTCTGCCACATCTACCACGTCTGCGGTCACAATGTTTGCCCCACACATCCTTGACAGGTGTGTCAGTGGGACAGTTAATGGGCCTTCCTTTTAGTTGTGGACTTTCACATTCTTTGATCTGTATTACATTGCTGTAATTGTATCTCTTAAATGTCGCATGAATTACAGTATTATTAACCATCAAGTTGATGTACTCACTGAAACATACTGTAACTCAGGGTCGTAAGTACTGTAGCAACACAATTTTAGTGCTGGACTCCAAGCAAGGGAACCAGTCACTTCTAGTGAGGTTCAGAAGCTTACACGATCAGGTGTAGGAGCAACTACCTGGCAAGGGTCCAGGGAGTAGTCACTGCTTAAAGATCTTTGTGTTGTAAGCACTGTTATGGGAAAGAGCTCACAAAATTTTCAAATGTTAAGTCCACTTCGTTTGTCAAATTACCACATTTTGGGAAGTTAGTGGCATACGGTAAGACTTATTGAACTGATCACAAATACTGAGCGGGATTTGCCATTCCTGGATGGGGTCGTCCAGCACCGCCCACTGCAGTAACAACCCTGATTACTACGGTAGCAGACCTGTACAGATTCCACGTTGCAGTAATAGGCTATTCCATACTCCACTTGCAAATGAAGGTGTCTTTTGTACTGTAAATGCACAAAGAGCTCACTATGTTGCACAGAATTATTGAATGCACTCAACAGCATCGTTCATGTTTGTGTCTCATCTGCTGAGTGCTGTCGTCAAGCACAGTTGTAAGACCTTTTTTTTTTTTCTTAGATCGAAGTCTAATTCTTGTTTTACTTTTTAAGCGAAACCAGGAAATGGCACTTCTTTGGCCTAGTGAAAGGCATCCATGCATTATTTATTTTGAGACCTCATATTTGAAAACCTTACACTTCCTCAAAAGAAGATGTGAAATAGTTAGTGTGAATCATTTGACCATTTTTCTTTTTTTTTTAGGGGGGGAAGACTGGGAGTGGGCTGCTAGCTTCATTTGGCAGGGCTAAAGTCCCTGTAGAATCATCCCTGACGGTCATGACAAGTCACTCTGCCCCATTTCCTTTAACAGTTCTACTTAAAAAAAATCAAAAGTAAAAGTATGTCCCATCATTCATCATTTTCCTATAAATTTAATTGAACAATTCATTTTGCAATTGGAAATTAAGAGTCTCTGTACTTTCAACTGTTTTTCTGTCAGTCAAGGAATACTTTTCCAAATATTTCATTGGTTTGTTCAGCTACTGGAGAACCTTTCTCTCTCCAGGATGAATGCATGTATGACTCATTTAGGAGAAGTAATACATTGGCAGGGGCAGGTACTGTACAGGTGTAGTTAGTCTCCATGTAACAGCTACTGTACATACTGTATACTGTACTTTCATCTCCCTGTAAGACAGATGGGTTGGCATGTAGACAGATCTGTGACTCTGTGAGCCCCCTGATGTTTGTTAAGGCTTACGATTGGTTCACATTATCATACAAACGCAGTTTCATGGTGACCTTGTCCGATCTGTGGGAGAATAAATTCTCCACCTTAAATACTAGATATGTTGTTTTGATGTGCTGTTGTATCAGTTTTATACTGCTATAACATACAGATCTGCTCATCATTAAAGAGTTCTAGTGACTAGGGAGTAGGTTACAGTATCTGTAATATTGCCCTATACACATGGGCACACTTTATCGTGTATAGGGCATGTATGTTTAGGCACATATATATTAGAGTAACAACACAAAACTTCTGATGGTTCTTTTCCTTTCACATGTGGCACAGAATATCATACTTTCACATACTGTAGGTCATTTTCCAGTCATCAGGGCAAAATCTGCTAATCTGCATCTCCAAGTATTGTGTTTGTTTGTACAGTACAGGGTGATATCGTCATTGTTCCTGTAGGCTGAGAACGTGATCTTCATGTTACGGCTTCATTGTTTTTCCATGGGATTCCTAACTACCAAGGAAATGCAGTTGAGTTTTGACTTCCAGATAAAAGTTGTGATCTAGAGTTGGTTACCAACCCAAGTCTACTCCATACAACTATCACTTGTCTTCTTTGCCTTATACTATACACAGTAGTCTTACTTACTGTATGTCATCATCATAGGGTCCTTTGGTGCCCCAGGTTTATTTCACCCATCACTTACCCATCACTTACCCCTCTCAACATGTTAACTGCACTCCCATTAGCCATGCCTAAGATTGCTAGTAACACTTTTTCCTTTTTTTTTTAGAACTTGAATACCTATTATGCCATCAAGACTATTAAATGGCCTCCTCCCCATTTTGCCATACCTACGTACGTGCTTGGAGTGTAGAGTTATTTGCCTGCCTGTAGATCAAGTCAATTTTGCTTTGCACGTGTTGCGATGTGAGATACTTTGCAAAATACTGTAGAGTGTACAAATTAATAATGATGTTTCAAATGAGTTCCATTTATTTTACGTCATTGTAACTTTATTTTCAGGTGGTCGGCTTATTTTTCATCGCAGCTGGTGTTTGGGCATTCCATGACAGGGTAAGTAGATTTTCAGCTCACAAGAAATTCATACCTGTAAGCAACGATGAAACAACTACAGTTAAAACAGATACACAGTAGACTTTCATTTTTTTTTGCCCCATTTTGTCTGAAGCAGTGTTATTTGTATGCTTGTGAAATAACATTTTTTTTTTTTAATTTTATTGTTTGTGTATAGATGCTGCAAGTTTATATGGCAATGTTTACCATTATATGGGCTGGAATGATGAAAGATGTGTGACAACAACAATTTAGATAAGAGTAAGACCAAAACTTCAAGTTTGATCGAAGCAAGCACGAATGTTGTAAAAATATTAGGGCCAGAGATGGAACTTCTGAATATTGTTTGTAAAATATTTATACACAACATATTCTTTCTTGAGCATTTGTTCATTAAGTTGTTCATTGAGTATTCTTTGTTTTATTGTCTTTAGTTTTGACAAAACTTCAGGTGTCAGAGAGGTCAGATATAAGAATTCACTGATATCTCTATTTTTTTTCTTCACTTTTCACTTACCTATCTCTTCACAACAAATGCACTACCATCTACCATGCCCAGAGTACTGGTAAACATGATATCCCAAAAAGAGAAGCTTGCACATATTTCATAGGTGGTACTATATCTTGATGTACCTATTTGATTACAAGAAGCCTGTTGTTTTTGTTTGAGGACAGAAGGTCACTTGGGGATCAGCAGGGTTCAAAAAATGAAACCCTTGTTTAACAAAATATCTAATGTAGGGAAACCTCTACTGATCTTCTATTTGGTATGTATAGCAGATATAGTGGTAATTACAATATGTTGTGTTCAAATACCTGTTATGCATTTGGTGGAAGCCCTTTGAATCAACTTTTTGAACACCTTGTCATGCCTGGAATCTCAAGACAGGATGCTTGGTTTGTATCTGTTATCAAGTGTGCAGGGTGTGCATGTTGAATTATGATGCCTAGCAGTCATCAGTTGAATTCAGCAGATGTTATGGTGCAAAGGGTGGTTGTGACGATGCAATCGTGCAGTGGCAAATTACTGCAACATTACAGAGACCAAGCATGTTACACAACATCACCTTGTTCTGTATAATACAGTATGTCAGATTCATACTAAGTACTCATACAGTACCTGAATTATTGAAACCACAGTTCATATGGGCATTCTTGTTTGCCCAAAGATATAAATGGTAAATGCTATATTTTTCTTTTATCACTTACTTTTCTCTTTAAATGTAACAACTTTATTAATTGTTTATGTACATAAATATTAATCATTTGCATAACTTTCTTTGTTTTATTATCAGGGTGTCTTCAATGAAGTGCAGTCCTTAAGCAACCAGAACATCTCCTTCTTAACAGATCCTGTTGTTTGGCTGTTCGTCCTTGGAGCTGTGGTCTTCATCCTCGGTACTATGGGGTGTCTCGGAGCTCTCAGAGAAAACATATGTATGCTGAACACTGTGAGTAAAACTATTAGCAGCATTAGGATTACAGTGCCAGTAAAAAGGGCATGGGAAGACCTTTCACATTCATTTTAGATACACTTTATAAGTTTCACGTGATTATGATGACACTGTTTCAAATGAGTGGCAGTGTTACCCCATGTGCACACGGCTCTCACCAACCAGTAAGATGAATTATTTACTTCACTCTTCATTGACCTGCCTCAACACAATTCAGTTACCATCTACCATACCAAGAGTACTGGCAGAATCTGTTTGTTTTGTTGAGACAGGTAAGTGAGTCATTCATAAATAACCAAATCAGGTGAGTTTTGGTATTTCTAGAGCAGTTTCAACAGTTTTGACATTGTACCAGAAGATGAAGGAAGATCCCTGCAATCATTATCCAGAATGAAAAAAAAAAGGGCACTGTGCGAGAACATACGTTCAAGGTCTCATTGTGCTATGTCAAAAAATGCATAAATAAGAGCAAGGTGTGAGTAGTATACAGTGGTTGTCACTCTGAACCAGTGCGTCATACAAAGGAAACAGAGCTTTTTAATCATTGTTAAACCATTCAGACTCTTCGATAAAGATCTGCAAAAGATTCAACTTCTCAAAAGATGAGATGATTTACAGAAAAGTGTATTTGAAATTTAGCTGAACAAATTGTTCTCAAGCAACAAATAACTGAATTTCTATCTGTGAAAAACTTATTTCTTACAAAGAAGACCCCAGACCTTTCTTATTTTGCTTAATGTATCATTCTGTGTCCACAAATGTTGCTATTAAAAGCATGATTCTTTTTTATATGAAGCATACCTTATTTCTCTTTAAAGAGAAATACTGGCCCACCAAAAATTGCTCTAATCATTGCTAAACCATCTAGTTTTACCAGTAAACACCAACAATAGCTTCATATCTTCAAAATATTATGTGTAAGATGATTTATGGCAGCTGCATCTTTTGAAAGTTAGGGTAAAAAAATTATTCTTGAACAAGTATTACTGAATTTGTACTTGTGAGAAACTTGTGTCCTGAAAAGAAGGCAATGCTTTCATTTTAATAACAAATCATTCTGTATCCATAAATATTGGTTTTGCAAATATTGTTTTTCGGTAAAACAAACATAATATTTCCCTTTATTGACTGCAGTAGGCTGTTAATATCCTTTATATGTATCTTAAAGAATAACTGTTGACCATTTTCTCCACAGTTCAGAATATCAATGGGAGTGATTTTGTTGCTGGAAATTGGAGGTGGCTTTGCCATTTATTTCTATCGTGAACAGGTAAATACCAGAAGTTATCATGTTTTGTAGCATTTACTTGTTATTGTGCGTCACAGAATGAAGGTGAGAGGTATTTTGTATCCCAGCATGCTTGCCATGCCCTTGCTTCTCAAGTTGCAAATCATTCCTGAACACCCACTGTGAGATATGTTGCTCAAGTCTTCCCCGAAAAGGGAATTACGTCAGATTCCGTAACATGCGGTGAATGTCTTTCCTGTAACAGTATTTTGTACAAAAGTGGCATCAAGTAGTGTTTGGATTATGTTCCTGTATTTACGTTCTCACTGATAGTTATTTAATTTCTGGTTGGGTGGACAAGGAAAGAAATCTAGTGTTAATCAGTTTGTCACCATTCCAAGAAAGTTAGTCAAATTTTGAAACTGGTATCATTCCATTGGTTTCTGCTTGTGATACTATGTGATGATGATGATGATGATGATGATGATGATGATGATGATGATGATGATGATCATGATGATGATCATGATCAT
>VJOZ01050038.1:5374-17934 GCA_009801055.1 Stichopus horrens | reverse complement strand
TTTTTTTTTTTTTTGGAAGAACTCCTGTAGACCTGCCCTCCCATGGTGGAGCTTATTAAACAAAATCTGTCTTGTCACATTTCATGGCCAATAATCACATCAATTGTATTTAACTGACATGACATTTAAGTTATGTGTGACTTGAATGTTACAGTAGCATGAACTCATGCCTTTAACATCTGTTTCGTAATTGGAATCAATTGAAGCATGCGATACTGTCGGGAATGTTTCCTGAGAACAAATGTTGAATCGGTTCCAATTTACAGCGAGCAAGAGGTACTCCAGTTTGCTAATTGTATCTTGAACCGGTTCCAATTACACCATAGCTACTGTACATCTACAGCACTTTAGCAAAGTTTCGACTTTTAATGTGTATGTTTTGTTGGTTCTGATTGCAGCATGTTATAGCCAGAAGAAGCTTTATATTGATTACTTGTGGAATCGGTTGCATATATATATAGCATGTTTACAGCTAGGAAAATTTCCTGAGATAATAAGCTGCTCATTGGTTCCAATTATAGCATGATACAACTGGGAAAGTTTCCTCTTTATGGCTGAATTGGTTCGATTTTCATGATATAAGCTATGACAGTTTCCTGATTACAGTTGAATTGGTTCCAATTATACATTTTATGATATAACCAGTATAAAAGTTTCCTGATATATGGAATTGGTTCCAGGTACAGCATGCTTTCTAGAGTGAAGAAAGTTTTAATTGTACGTTGAATTAACTCGGCTCCAACTATGTATAGTAGGATAATAGCTAGGAAAAGGTTCCTTAGCTGTATACATACATGTTGCATTGGTTTCAATTATAGCTAGCTATTGCTAATTGAAAGTTTTCTGATTGATGCTGAGCTACTTCCACTTGTACCGTCCAAGAGCTGTATTGAGTCAACTAAATTGTAATAATGAATTGTTTCCGACAGCATGCTTTAGATAATAATCATTCACTGATACATGTGTTGAGTTGATTCTAATCGCAGAATGACTGCTAACGAAGTTAATTCGTTATACGTTGCATTGATCTAATTACAAGCAAAGGGGTTGAAGCAAAAAGAGCGATCTTCCTGGTCACATGCTGATTGGGCTCCAATTAATTTATAACATACGGTACTACATGATGTTGGTCACTTCTTTTAACACCGGTACAGTCACAGTGTAAACACTTTGGAAAGAGCATTGCGTCCCCCCCGAATGACAACGTTGTGCACTCTATGTGACCAAACATGGAATTCCATTTTTGTACCGTTGATTCATTTGAAGCACTTTTTTTTTCCCTTTCAATTAATGATACAATCAGTGAGTTACAGCATATAGTGTACGTAAATTTCAAGAGGGCAGTACATTACAAAACCAAAACGTAGCACGTATACACGAGGGGATTTTGAAACAACAAGTGCTAAATTTAATGGGCATGCTTGTAATTTACTTTGATATACTCTGGTATATGAATGAGAAGAAAACTGGGAAAATTAAGCCATAAATGGCAATCTCAAGAAAGTGACAATTGTGCCATAAACTACACTACAAAGGGAGGTAAACATGGTAATCAGAGACAGTAGAGATAGTAGATATAGAGGGAGCTATAATTATGCGGTAATAGAGAAAACAATGATACTCACACTAGCACGTGATAAAGGATCTCGATCCAGCCGGTTGGCCTCTCCAAAAAATTGTATATTTTGGTTTGAACTTTGCGATATTTGGCATCCCTCTTGGATTGCCTATTATAGTTTAACGGTTTGCCTAAAAGACTCATTCTCTGGTGTTGCAATGCATTCACAGAAGTTCTTCCGTTCATTTTCGCAAACTCTTTTTTGACTTTCCTTCTCATTTCTGCATGTTCGTCTTCGTGTTCGTCCTCCTTGTCGAACACGAAACCGACGCGCGCTCGCGACTTGCCTCTTACAGCCTTTTCGCGGGTGCTGCTGCTCCGGAGGGCACTTTCCACATTAGTGTCGGAACCCATTTCTTCGGTGCTGAGGGGTTGCATTTCGCTCTCATCGACACCGCTGTCTGCGGACATGTTGGTGATGGGGCAAAGAGTGCCCTCCCTAGTGAATAACTCCTCCGTAAGATAGCCATGATTCCTTTGAAGTATAAGCGTTATCCCAAAAATTAACACAGCTCCAGCAACTCCACATATTCCGTATCAAAAGTGACTCTGTCGGAAGGAAAAGAATGGAAGAGAGATATCCGGTCAATTTTTAGAATCAAGCAATTACTTACACTTAGTGCTCTAAACATCTCACACCAATGCACTGAAACTACCGTCAACAAATCCCTCCCCTTCAAAAAAAAAAAAAATTCTCCCATTTAAACAGAAACCCAATTAAAAAGAATCAGATACAAGAAAGGTGAATTTTACTACTTCAAAATGGATGTAAAAACAAAAATTTCACTGTACCAATCATTACATACTCATTTAAAAATGTCATCCTATCACTGTAAGCATCACAGAGTAACATGTATTTGTGACTTCATTGAAGACATACACTAAATCATATAAAAAAAAAATTTAGAAAACTCTTATTCATGACCCAATGACTCGGGTTTTCAGAAATGACTATACTTACCCCTTTGCTAACGTACACATGCATTGTTCAATTTAGTGCTTACATGGTCCTGAGTAAATTAGTTCTAGCATCGTGCCCCTCAGTGCCCTGACAACTGCCCTCCACATGACTTTCATTCCTGCATCCGTACGGTATCCCAGAGAGTAGCCACTGGATGAGTCTTATGATGTAAATAGTAGCTCACAATTTGCAAAGTAGAACTAAATTCAGATAATTTTTGCCTCCAGGACTGAAAGTACATGACGTGTAAGTTTAACATCCTGCTTCCCATCTGTGGTAATTCTGTTCAATGATGCCAGACATTCATTATGAAGCCTTGCAGAGTTACACTTCTCCTACCTTTCTCTTTAATTCCTGACCTTTTGATCCACTCAACTCTACCCCCTCCCCCCCTCACCACCTGCCCTTACCTCCTACAAGTGAAGAAAGCAAAGTCATTTTGTTAAGTGGATTCTTTGGTTCTGAATCAATTGTAAGGGCTCCATATTGTCTCTCAAGTTAAAATGTTTCTTGTAGAAGATTTCTTTTAAATGCAAAATCAATTGCAGTAGAAGAACATGACAACTTGAAACAAACTTGAGAAAAAAAAGGCTCTTTCTTTACCATTGATAGAGAATTTTTTAGACGACAAAACATTTATGAGTGTTTAAATGGAAATGGAATGAAAAGAAAAGGAAGGTCAACTGCATGTTTTGCCTCCATGAGAGAAATTGAAAAAGTTGCTTTTTAATTAAATTACTCATCGTTTATAGCATCCCACTACGGAAATTGGAGTGAATGGAATCAAATGTTGATTTGAAAGTAATACAAAAAAGAAAAAAAAATAAAAGCACCATTCTTTTTACGGCAAGGTCACAAAAAAGGAAATTATTTATCAGGTTGTGGTATAGTCTAGAAAGTAATCTGTACTAATGAAGAAACTTTTTTTCTTGAAACCCAAAGGAAAGTGATACAATCCATTGAAAGATAACAAGCTGCCTTAATTTTACATAAGTTTGAATGTACATTAAGTAACAGGTCAAGGTGGAAATTAGAAAACCTAAGCTCACACCGTAACTACAACAAAAATGTAATAACATCTGCTACTTCAACGGTTAAACTGAAACAAATGCCACTCAGCAAGCAAATACAGTACAAAAGCATCTCAAGGTTGTTCTAAAGAGCTTATGGGTAAAGGAGCTGGGTATCATTACATTTTAGAAGTTAAAAAAAAAAACACAAAAAGATATACCTCATTATGGTCTCAAACTCATGAGCAACCACACAACAGAAAAATCAGTCCGTTTGATGTCGAGAGTTCTTGGTCTCTCCTAGGTCTGTTGCAATTGCCCCTTACATTTCAGCTTCACGAAAGGTTTAAAAACAAAATAGATATCAACCGCCCGTATTAAGAGTAAGCTTGCCTCTTATCTACCCCAGATAACTGAAAAGACCAGGTGTACACCATTTTACCAGCCCTGATGTTATAGTTTTTATCTTCAAAGTTCAGTTATCAGGAACAGATTCCAGTGGCCTGGGAGTTTTGCCCTCACATCAGTACAACGTCAGTGTATCTTTCGGCCTATCGATCTGTCCCATGGAACAGTGTTCTGATAAAGGTCAGTGCTATCAGCATGAATGGGGAAACATGAGGGCTAGCCAAGAAGTCACCTGACACAGCCACAGCAATGAGGAAATCCTGCAAACATCAAACAACGATCAGGATGAAGATCGCACTTGCATCAGAGGAATAATTCGTAAACAGAATCTGAGAATTACCCTCCTTATATTCTTGAAAAAGTCAGCAATCAGGCTGAACCAACATGGGTCTGAATTACTATGTTCTATTCAATGTCCAATTAATCACTCCAAAGGAGAAAGAAAAAAGGGTGGGAGACTGTCTGCTTGGTTCTTTGTTTGTGTACAAGGTGCTTTTACGATAGGCTAAAGAAAAATGACAAGCTGAGCAATTCAATAAAGTGTCAGAAAAAAATGCATCCCCAAACGAATACGATCCAAGAGAACAAAATACAGGGTTGCCGTCAGCTCCCAAGACATATGAAGATTCAACGGTTACTTTATCTTGGCCGGTCTCGCTAAAAACAAAAAGGCAGACAGTACTATCCATTAGTTCTGCTGGTTATAAAGGTGTGACGCCATTTTGCTACGTCTAGAACCAGCGATTTGACACAATGAGCTATGCGGACTTTTTCTGCGACGTGTACATCAGTCAGCAGAATTCTTCTTTGGTCACGTTTCCCACCAACTGAAGTACAAATTCATTCACCTCCCGTATGTTTGTTTTAGTTTTCGATGCCTCTCGCCGATCTCCTTCAAGACTGCGATGACGTTAAACGTCCACCTACAGATGGGACCGCACACGCAAACTTTGTTGGATGCCTGGCGTTTGTTGATCTACGCACTAAGAGGACCGAGTAGATTTATCTACGTCTATTTTCTGACTCCCACTTCTGAATGGATGGATTATCCAAACAACGTTGTCTCCTTAGATCTTAATTGCTACAGAGAGATTTGACTCTTAAGCTCATGAAGCATTCGGCCTAGCTGTCATATTGCTAGCTAGCTTGTATTCACCACGTCATCTCCGCATTCTCAGGAATCTCGGTTTCAGGTAATTGTTTTTCTTCTAAATTGATTTAACGGAATCAGTCGTAAAGAGGAGTGTATGCTAAGGCCTGTCGCCACCACGGCCCCTCGGTCACCGAAATGTTCTGTCAGCTATTGTTAATGAGGTCGTTTGTTAATAACGAGTTAAGCATCTGGTTGTTTGCATGTGTCGCAAAGAATCATTCCTAGACCCATGGGTGCTCAGACGTCACTCTGAACAAATGCTGCATGAAGTTTAGGGGCTTTTTACAAGTAGACAAGCAAGGAGCATTTGAAGAGGAAGTTCCCTGACAAAAAACTTTTGCAAACAGTCAGTATAGCAGCATATGATTACTTCAAATTTTCATTCAACATCTCAACATCTTATCATAGAGGGCACTTTTAATATCTATCGTTTTTCTTCTTTCCTACTCATCCAAAACAAAAAAAGGGGGGGGAGGAAGCAGATTGCAGTCACAATCTGTTTGTTGCAAATTAAAAGGTAACTCATTCGAGAGCAGTTCATTACTAGTTAACTGTCATATAATTTAGCTGCATAACATGTTAAATTGGCACTAAACCAGCAGCAAAATACCTAAAACCCTGTAGCCCAGTAGCCTACAGATGGCTCATATTAACCTCAGTTTAAATGTGACAATTGCAAAGTATAAACATTATCTTCCAATTTTCATCCATACTGGTGTTTTGTCCAAACACTTCCTAGTTCGGAAATTAATGAATGACGTATCTACTTCATATAAGTATTATTTACATGTTATTTACTCTACTGATTATAGATGATCAAGCAAGTAGTGGCAATTATGTGTGTGTGTATCTGGTCACCGTCCTACCATAAAATGAATATTTTTTATATCACAGCCGATAAACAGACAGACACACAGGTAGACAGGCAGGATCCAGTCAGAGCAATCTAAACTTTTGATCAAAAGGGGCAGTGACCTGTCTGGCTGGTGATGTTACCAGACTTCAAAGCTTCCACTGCCTGAGTATTAATCTGGATTAGATTTGCCGTAACTGCTGAGCAATACACATTTTCTAACATTGCCAAGAAAGTAGAGAAAATGACTTATTAGGCCTAACAGATCTGTCTAATGTTTGATAATTCATCAAAGTATAATGTAAGGTTTCTATTGGGATCGTTGTACATGTTACTTAAAGAAGAAAACGACAGCGCAATACGCACAAACTCACAACTGAGTTCATTTTTTATTTAATGACATTCCATATCATTTGGAATAATCGACATACCGTGCAGCACTTGGCAATGCATGCCACACAAGGGAACATAACAATCATTACTCAACCCCAACCTTATTGATAATCTGCCATATATACAGCTAGTAGCACCTTCCACTACCTTCAGAGAGAAATTGAAGACATGGTGGAAAAGTTCTCGAAAAATGACGTACGATGCATTCAGTTGATTTTCTTCGACGTGAAGGTCACCGTCTCTCGATCTTCTCAACCCCACCCCTGGTCCCTCCCTTCAGTTTTAAAATATCAGTGGTGGTATCATTTCTCGCTACATACAACAGATGTTTAATTATGGTTTTGATGAACACCTCTAGATCTGTTCTTGTGCTTGATGTTTGTCATTGGGTAAAACTACTGTACACAAATAAATAACTAAAAACAAATGGTGAATGCATGTAACAGCAAGGATGATGTATTAATGATACTGAAAATTCCAACAGATACTTTAGTACTGTAGTGAACACGTCTATACATGTAAAGTTCTCTACACTGGGTACCGATCAACAATGTCTGAGCTAGGAGTCAACAATGATCTGAAATTGCCACTCGGATCTAACTTTCCACTCAAGTACATTGTGCAACTGAGTGACACCAGCATGAATTTCTATACTTCCTTAATTTTTTAGTAGTCTCGATATACGTAAACTAAGTTAAGCTGAATTTGAAAAATAAAAAGTGAATCACAGAGCAGCCTGAATTTATTGATATTCTTCTTCTACAATCTGAATATACTCCACCATCTCTGTATGCCTCTCAAAAAGTACCCAAGTTGTTTTTGCTCATGCATCTCATAAGTTTGAAGGGACAGTTTTGTTGTAAACAAATTCTCACTTTGTTACTTTTCAAAATGACTGATTGCAATTTGTCTTCATAAAGCGGCCTTCTTCTATTTTGCAATTGCACAGCTTGTATGCTCTCATAGCGAGCATATATTCTTTTCAGTGGTAGTGATAATTAGCCAATGACAATCCTACGAATATGTTTCCGGTACCGTTCACGCTGGCAGCAAACGATAACGATCGTTCGTTGGAGACAGCAAAACAGCTTGCATTCACACCTTAAGTGGCGTAAAACACAGCGCGAGAAACATCACAACGAGGACCGCAGCATGTGACATCGCAAATAAACACCATTAACGCGGCATGTGATGTCACAGTAAGCACCATTAACACAGCATGTGACATATTGCAGTGAGCATAATTAACACAGCATGTGATATCACAATAAGCATCATAAACACTGCATGCATGTTGCCCCTCCGTATATATTAATACACGTCACTCTTGACCCGAGACAACTCGAGACAACACGTTCAAAGATCTCCTCGAGTTTCTCCTGTAAACATTAGAGGATGAATTTGAAAGATAAACTTCATCATCGGGTCACTTCTCTCACTTGACGACGACGGCAAAGCTAATTACTCTTCAACACGTACTCCGCTGTCAAGAACCTAGCGGGGTGTCACAAAAAGCAGCTCTACGGTGGTCGGGTCTCTTTGTCTTTTTGGCAGACACTTGAACAAACACAAAGCCGGCCTATTAAAGCTCGCCATTGCTTGATGTTCGTGACATTCCACACTCACTCCTTAAATCATCACCGACATCACCGCCGCTGATGTCAAGGAGTAACACTGGAAATGCAGATGAGTCCACAGGAGGATAGCAGAGGTGACACGTCGGTCAGACCGATCATCCAACGTCACCGCCTCAGACAGACGGTTTTCTTTCTAATACTTTCATAAATTATTGAAGAGGAGAAGATATAAGAGGAATAAGGAGGTCTAGCTACTAATAGGAGAAACTTGACCGGGTCAATTGGTAGGATCAAAAGCCAGTAGATGTCCAAATTGACTCACTGCATGGGCAATCAAATATTTGTCTAACTAAATGCAACTGACCTTCCAGTTTCGTGAGATGCTCTCCGTTTGTAACATACTGGCATCGTCTACAGACAAAATATTTTAAACAGACTTGAGCAATGGAGTTCTGGATGGAAATTACTGCTTGATGAGGGTCAAATGGCAGTGGGTATCCAAACACCATGCCAATTATTTTCCCTTTGTTAGTTAAAAGAATATATCACAATATTCGTAGATGATAAATAACTTGTAAATGCAATTTAGTGATAAATGCAATCTATGCTGCTTCTAGTTTATGGAAATTTTCAACTCAACTGTGCAAGTAAATTTAATAATGATGTGTTTATTTTTTTTTTCTTTCATGCTGACTGGAGAAAATTTCACAATGTGGTAATACATTAATGATTCAAATCAAAATCAAAGTACGAAATTTTTGCAGTGTACCAGATCTGCAGCATGTACGAACGCATCTCTGCGGGCAGCATCAGAAGGCAATGCAACCAAGACAGACTTGCTTGTTTAGTTGGCAAAAAGACAAAATGAATAGTTGAACTGATCAGTGAAGTCATGCATACATCTAACCAGGATCAGATAGGTCACGATTCATTTTTCATTTCCGACAACCATGACTGTTAAAGATGCCAACCAGAATTATACGATTAAGCTTTGTTCATAGTATTGTTTAAATAAGTTGTGGAAATAAACTTGAAGTGAATACAACTGAAGGTGAGATCTTAAATTTTCAAACTTGCTGGCCTCTGAGCTCCAATTAGCAGTGAATTTCATTGAAGATGATTGTTGCTCAGCTGGTAATTAACTTACCTTCATCCACTTTTCTACCGTTTGAGAACTGTGCATAACTTATACGAGGCATGTTAGTCTTGAAATGTGGCTATTTCAACTGGCCGCCTGTTGGTCCATTGATTGTGGACAGTTAACCGTCACAAAACGTTTTCTCTTTGTTCATCTTTCCAAAGCTCAATTAGTCTGACTAGCACGTAATTGTACATATAAATTCATCAATATTTCCTCTATCAGGCTTTGAAAAGGCTGCACCAGCATTTATGTCGCACGACGACGATTTTACCACTGATCCACTTTCATTACTATATTGATACAGTGGGCATGCATAATAAATGTGTAACTTGCCCAAATCTACAAATTCCCCCCTTGTATGCTCATAGACAAGCCTCTTCATACGTATGCTCTGATAAAAGAAATTTACACACATGCTGGTAGCTCTCTTCTCTCTCCTCATATATGCATCCATGTCTTCCTTTGACAAAAATTTGGTTGGTGCACTTTAAAACCACCAAATCGATGTGTCTGTCTCTCGTTAAACCCCTTCAGAATAATCCTCAAAAATTTTATTGCTGATATCTGTCAATCATTAAAGGCAAATTTTATGAAGAACTCATATTACATGTAGATTTTTCCGTATGGACATAATGTAGCAAACCTGACATCACACTAGCCTTTTTGCAATCTGTTACAAGATTATGCCACTTTTTCCCTCCGTCACATTTGTTAACTGCAGCTATTATCCTTCCAGGGATATTTAAAGTTGATTTGGTTCGCATACTACACTCAAATAATGTAGGTTTTATTCACTAAGAAATAACCTCAGCAGACTTCAAATTCAGGCACATAACCATCAGAAAGTAAGTGGGGTGGGAGTGGGGGGAGAGCCGTAGGGGAAACAAGGGCATGGATAAATTTTCAAAACCTTTTCAATAAACAGTTCTGCTTTTTTGGATAACAAATAAAGAGAAGATGGAAACTCCCACACCAATTTGCATCTAGAAATCTTGAAAAAGGCAAACAGTTTTCAAAGGTTAAACTCAAACATTGATGTGCCCCGGCGCCCTCATCGGTCAGTCTCGGCTACTGACCTGTCCACATTGCGGACACATGAAAGCATCTGCCATACACAGCTTCACGTTGATGACCAGTGACATAAGCCTCAACTCTAAATAAATGCAAGAACCGAAAAAAATTTAATTTAAAAACGACTTTTCAGTTTTAGTTAGGAAACTGGTTATCCACCCACCGTTCTGAGTTATCAAAATATATTCCCAACTAAAAGTGTTTCTCAGCACACTCATAAAAGTGTCATATTGTGAATCTGAATATCAAAATTCAGGTATAAGATAAATTCTTCCCCTTGCAGGAGGCATTAATCCCTTATTATTTTTCTGTTTGTAATTGAAGGCCTCGTTATTATTACTTAATACCTTCTATCTCCCCCATCTCTTCACAGCAAGTGATAATTTAGGCAGACTATAAACAATTATCATAAAAAAAAGATTTATTTTGATATCCTCTTGATTACATAAACCTTTTTTTTCTTTGCAAGTTTTCATGGAAAATTGCCATAAAAAGAGGGCGCTTTTTAAGCCTTTCCAAAACCTGTGATGTCAAAATACCCTTGTTTTATGTTCTATTGGTGGTTATCATCATTTATCCTTGTATAAGTATAAAGGGAATGTCTCCTGCGTGGGAACGTAAGCGTGATTAATTTAGTTTTTGTTGGGCCTGCACCCAGGCTCTGCTGCATCCATCTCCTGCATGTGGGAGGATGAAGGGAACGAAAATGCCTGACTGTAAGCACGGCTGCAACCTCAGCCGTCTGACCGACGGCAGCGTCCGTGAGCTGGCAAATGGAGTGTATTCGTTATTACAGGTGCAATACATCAATAACTAAAATAATAACAATTGCAGTGGAACTGATGTTGTTGAAGTGATACATCATAGGCTTGTGTGCACCTTGAATTTTAAGATAAATCAGCTGTATTACTCAGCTTGAGGTTCGCGCCTTCAAGCTTGGGGAAGAACTTGGAAGAAACATTTGCTTCAGAGCAAGATTCGGGCAAGCGGTCTTTGAGTGGCAGCTATATATAGTACTTTTGTCAACTTGTATATTGTGAAAATTGTCTTGGGTCTAATTAGGGAGAGCTGGGTGCCTTTCAGAAAGTTTTGCTTCCCACATTAGTTTGCTTGAGGCCGGATGAAGGCCTTGTTTCGCATCAAGTGTCCAAATATCGAAACACACGTGAGTTGTTTTTTATGGTAAAAATATGAATTTCCATTATTTTTTCAGACGAAGTTTCATCAAATTTTGGGACAGTTGGTGATTCTTCATGAGAGTCTGCAAGTGTCTGTGCCAACTTCAGTCTGACATCACCGGCCACGGCGGTGCTCTGAATTTTTCCCAGTAAATGTACATGGTACTCTGAGGGGAGGCAGAGAGGTAAAAGGACATGGAACAAGCAATTAATTTACTTTACAACTCAATCATAGATCTTTGTTTCTTTCGCCTTATCCTCAAGAACAAAGTAATATCCAGCTGTGAGGTTTTAAGCAGAAAGTTGGGACCCCTTTTGTTCAGCAAAATTTGAAGTTCAATCAAAACCCTGGAAACCAATAAAACATTCCATTGAGGTTTTAGTCCTACATACTGCGGTTGCATTCACTCGTAATTACACGCATTAGAGGCACAAAGGTTCTGAAGGACACAAAATTCATGGGATTGACACTTCCTACCCTTAGTGACAAAATGAGAAGATAACATTGATTTACATGATGCTGCTAACAGATAATTACCAGGATTGTGGTAGAGGAGAGTGCAGTAAACTGTTACTATTAGTGTAGTCTGCTTGTATGCCTATAATTGTTACGTTAAAAACCATTTCGTCTTTCGTTATATTTAATTCGAGCTAAGATACATCTTTAATCATTTTTTTTTTCATGAAGTGAATCCATACTGTACCACAAAGACACAATCAAGAAGGTCTAGACCTCTGCAAATTTCTCTTAATGTAACTATTAATGAAACTATTAATGTAATGAATCCTATCTTTATTATATGTAATCCTGAGAAAAGAAACAGAATCAATGAATAGAATCATTGAAAGATATCGCTTGAGAGCAAGATATGTAATTCTTAAACTCACCTGGTTTGGGTATTTACAAATGACTCACTTACCTGTCTCATCATAACAAATGCACTCCCATCTACCGTGCCAAGAGTACTGGTGACTTTTAACACCATCCTAATGGTGCCATCCAGCCTGGACTAAACACCTCCTTTCCATTCTGCCATCCCAATGTGTCTAGAGTGTGGAGGTTTCCAGGTTCCCTGATTAGGATTTATCTCAGTTTCTCTCTCTCATCTGGTCTTCCTTGACTTGTATTTTGCATTTGTTGTGATGAGACAGGTAAGTGAGAAGTGAAGTAAATCCTAGTCTCACAAATTTGAAGGA
>VJOZ01050002.1:5911-16193 GCA_009801055.1 Stichopus horrens | reverse complement strand
AATAAAAATAGTTAGTAAAAATAAACAGTTTTCATAATTATTGGATGTGAATAGTGATGCTAATTATAAGCATTGTTATTTGGTAGTACCCATCAAAATTTTCACAACTTTCATTTATTGACAAAGATCAAACTTCTGCACTGTTGGGACTCTAGTTTTATGAAATTCTGCAAATTGTGCAGGCCTACAGATTCTCTTGTACAATGCTGATGATTTGGTGTAATGATACTCAGTGGTACCTATGACTTGACATAATGATACCTAAATGTTACCGTCAGGATGTTGAGGTATGAGCCTCTACACCAATGGTGCTCTAGTTTAGTATTTTGTCAGTTGCCTATAATTTGCTTAAAAATGCTTTAACAGTTGGAATACTGAATAGATGTGTGTTTACTGTTAAGTTGGTTTTAAACAAGTTTTTGTCATACCGACTAGTATGAGTTAACATTAGGGTATCCTTTTTTTAACTGAAAGTAGCGGTTTGAGTTTTGCGCTAACAAGGATGCGGGAAATTAAGCTTTGCTATGAAAGTTCATGGGTTCACCAATTTTGTAACAAATTTTGTAGAATCAAAGATTTGAGCATTATAAAGTTAGTGACAAAAACACATGCAGTAACTATTTTAAGTGTGCTAAACACAGAAACCTTTACAATCATTGATATCAAAGAAACTGTGTTGTAGCTCAATGCAAAACATGAGACACAGGTTGCAACCCCAGGAAATAATTCCAGCCCAAACACTTGTTT
The DNA here is from genome assembly GCA_009801055.1 of Stichopus horrens. Taxonomy (NCBI): domain Eukaryota; kingdom Metazoa; phylum Echinodermata; class Holothuroidea; order Aspidochirotida; family Stichopodidae; genus Stichopus; species Stichopus horrens. Next base: position 15,446 of record VJOZ01050002.1, on the reverse strand, counting down.
GTTGTATTCAAGAATGGCAAAAATTCTTCGCATACCTTCAAAATGTTCAAAGCCTTAGTTGCTTTGTTGCTGGTCCAGAATTATTTTGGTCAGTCACCAAATTCCACAAAATTATTAAGCCCTTGGGACTGGCTATGGTACTAGCTATGAAAATAGAGTAAAGCAGATCATGTACCTACACACTTATGTAGTGTTATATCACAACCCTCAACAAAGCTATCAATCTGCGAATTCATACCTTGAATCTAAATCCCCCAAGCCAAGAAGATCGATAAAACATCATCCTAAAAAATCCCTGTGAATAACCTAAAGTCTGCACCTCACAAATTGTCGAAGCCCTGTTCGCTGTGACTATGAAATACACAGTGGTTAGGCTATTCGCTGTACACTCACCACATTAGTTCAAATTTAGCTCTTACTACAGTACATTGTATTCCTGTAGCTTTAGCATTGTACCTAATGGTGAGCCAGTCAACAAATTACTGTAGTTACAGTCACTTCATCTAGCATATTGTGCACTTTAATTGCTGGAGCCCAAAGTGACTGTAAACTTTACAGTGACAGCTGAAGTGGCTTGGAACTTTTGAAGATATGTTATTCTGCCCACAAGCATTGCTATAATTTTAGCGTTGTTTCACTTGTATTGTGTATGTATGTACCAACCTATTGGAGCCCATAGGCATGAACTGCATTAACAAAGGGGCATAAAGAGGTGGAACATTGTCATCAGATATACTTTAATTTTGCAAAGCTCTGATTGAAATTTCACATGTAATTATTGCTTCTAAGATATATATACTTTGTTGTTGTTGTTTTCAAGGTGTTACGAAAAAGCAAGACATTCCTTCCTCACCTTGCTCGGTTGTGTTTGATTAGCACATTCTTAGAAGATGGTATCAGAATGTGGTTTCAATGGACAGAACAATCAGATTACATTGACCAAACATGGGGCTGTGGATGGTTTTTAAGGTAAGGCCTGACCATTGGTTTTGATTGAGGGTATGTTTCACTGGAAGATGCAGTATTTTTCAAAACCTAAGCTAGAATTTACCAAGGCTGGCAGCAGCTAAGGGTTACCAGTCATTCCCACTTTAGACGCACGTCGACTTAATTTTTTAATAAATGCAGCAGAGACGTGAAGCACAGTGAAATGGAATTCCACTAGTGAGTCTCTTATAGCAAGTTCATTCAACTAGTATCGGCAAAGATTCAACAGTCTAAGTTTGATTGCACTTACACAACTGGAGCATGTGAAGAAAAGATTGAGAGTGCTTCATATTCATGATCGGAGAAATCAAAAGGTGCTTCAAAAATCTACAATGAGATTTAAAGAGGTGCAGTCAACAATTTACCATATCCACATTCTATGCTATGAAACTCTGAAGGGTTGCAATATAGGGACATCAAACATTACCATTTGCTAATAACCAAGATAGACCTGGCTGGTTGAAGTATTGTGAACCTCACAAAGTGTAGCATTCTTTGACTCTGCTTGAAGTGAAATATTTGCAATGCTTCCTTGAAACTCCATGGGACTTTTCTCCTTTTGAGATGCAACCTTCGCAATAGAACTTAAGAAACACAGTCAAGATGATTTACAGAATCTCAGAAGTGGTCTGGGAAGATTTGTTGGTAATGGTGTCATTCGTCTTTTGTTCTTTCCAGCTCATTGTTTGTTTTCATCAACCTTGTGGGGCAGCTGGTGGGATGTGTGATGGTGCTGAGCCGGAAGCAAGTCCCAATAGCCTGTGGTCTTCTCTTCTTTATAATTGCGCTGCAGGTTAGTGGAGAACTACTGATAGATCTTCTTGAGTTTATACTCTTCATCTAGAAATGTCAATAAAGATGAGCTCTGAGTGCAGATCGAAGAAACGGTTAACTGATCAAAGGAAAGAAGTCTTCTGGAACATTTAAAGTGTTCTAGAAGATCTCTTGGCAGCAGTATGCAGGCCTAGAAACAAGAATTTGACACAGTGAAAACGAGGAAAGAAATCGCCTGTTAGGGTATCCTCAGAGCATTTTACTGTCTGTTGATCTGAACTTTGTTACTTTGTTGGCAACATTTCAGAGTGTATTCATACAAGAAACCAGCTTAGTGTTTGGTTCGATACATATTGTGTAGTCTGAAGGATCACGATTGGTTCATTTTTGAAGTCCTTCCCAAATTTACGCTTAACGATGAATGACAGTCCACATCTTCATTACAACTTAGTCAGCTTTGGTTGCATGCAGTCCAAAATGGCAAGTAGTGAACAAATTGCAAAATCCAGGGCTTTTGTTGTACAGTAAGGAAGTATTACAGAAACATCGAAAAACAAAGGGTTGATATTCTAACCCTTTGGCCGCAGGCAGTGACGTTTATTGACAGTTCAGTCACCCCTTTGCCTTCAGATTCATGTTGGCATCTGTGACCTGTCATAACATGTGTCTATTTACTAGTATGAGAGTAGATATATGGTCAAATGAAATTACAAATTTGTTGATACAAAATAGCTGGGAAAATGATTTCCCTTCTAGCAGTCTCATTCCAAAATTCAGTAAAATCATGAAAATTAAGTTGCTGTGCTGTAAATATCCATCAAACACTCAGAGGAGACTCTGAAACAACAGTGAATTAAAGTCACACTCATAGATATATTTAAAGTAAGTCTTCCATCGCCTGAAGAGAAACCTAGTCATATTTGTTTCCCAAGAACTTTATGGTTTGTTTCATGATGATATTAATAGAGGGTGTTGGCCAAAGTGAACATTTGTCTTGCTCCAAGTATTTCGCTGAGCTCGGCTGCTAAACAGCGCTGACTTTGTAATTGACAGTGGTGGCAATCCCAATACATGTGACTAATATTAAAAGTTACAAGGACCACAGCGAAGAATTTAGGGACAGTTTGGGAATCCGAGATGCATAAAATTGCTAGGAAACTACCAGATTCCGTCATGCCATTTTCCTTTAAAGCAAATCTAATCAATTGGGTTGAACCAAATGCAGATTTGGTCTAGAATATCTGAAAAATACTGAGGAAATTTTACAAAAAATTGCACAGCTTGCACAGGACAAGTGTGTCTATGGTACAGTGAACTAGAAAAACTAAATTAAGCATATTCATTCTAATATTAGTGTGAACAATTAAAAATTTTGAAATGACAATGAAGGTTTGCATGTTAATTGTCCATTAACTGACCTACTGAAACAGTGTCAAATGACCAGTTCGATTCAAAGCGCAGATGGGTAATTCACATGAAGTGAAACGACAAACGGCAAGAAATCATCACCTTACTTTTAATGGCCAGCACTGTGACGGAGCGGCTGAAGAAGGTGGTATTTGAAGCATCAATGAGGCTTAGTAACCTCGCAATTCGGGGTTCGATCGCCCAGTGAAGGTCACTGTGAGATGGGTTGTTCCAACCCATTTTTGGATCTATTTTTGCCAAATCCTGACTCATCACCTCAAGTTGCACATCATTCCCAAAATATACACTTGTAGGCCACTAGATTTAACGGTTTATTTATCTAACAGGAGCTCTCCCTGTAGTCACTGTTTGAGACCATTTAACCTCAGCCTTAGATTCCACTTTCAAAGTCATTGGTGTGTTTAGCACTCTGAACCTTATGAATAAACATTTTCCTTAACCTGTTTGGGATTTGCAAAAGTGATATATTTGTATGTTCTTTGATGTGACCTTATGCTCGTTGTCACATACTGTACATTGTGACTGACTCTTAGCTAAGAGGACAAATTGGCACCAGAATTTCATGATAGAGATTTTTTCTCCTTCACAGACTGTTGGCTATAGCATCTTATGGGATTTGAAATTCTTGATGAGGTAAGAAGAAATATTATTACATCACAAACATTACCAGGGGTTAATACTGATTCCTCTGCTGCTAGTTAACGATTTTCACTAATGTTTTGTTCATACTGTTAATGAATATAGCCAAAGTTAGTGAACTGGTTTAGTCATATTTCACCAGTCCCTTCCTTCCGGTCTAAACACACCCTTAAACAGCATTTGTAGTTTCTGGTCAATTATGCAAGTGTCTATCTATATTTCGTGAGAAAGCTTTTCAAAAAAGTCTTATTTTGTTAACAATTTGGTCGTGAAATATGGCAGGTAGTTATTTTCCACAAGATGATCCTCCTCCATGTCTGCCACAGCAGTTTCCCTTTGGTTTGATGAGCAGGATGGTCAGTTTTCAGACAATTTATCCAATGTTGAACAATTTTGCTTGTGAAGAGACTCTGCAATTACTCCATGGTGTCTGTTCTTTTTAATTTCGCAGGAATCTCGCCCTCTGCGGGGGAGTGATCCTCCTCCTGGCAGAGTCCCGCACGGAGGGCAAGCAGACTCTCTTTGCCGGCGTGCCATCCATGGGCCAAAACAAACCCAAGACGTACATGCAGTTGAGCGGCCGCCTGCTCCTAGTCCTGATGTTCATGACGCTGCTTCGTTTCCATTTTACCCCTCTGCAGATTATACAGAATGTGGTAGGGTCCATGCTCATCATTTTAGTGGCTATTGGTTTCAAGACTAAATTGTGTGCCTTAGTGCTTGTCCTGTGGCTGACTATCCTCAATTTCTACTTCAATGCCTGGTGGAATATTCCAGAGTATCGTCCCATGAGAGATTTCCTTAAGTACGATTTTTTCCAGACCTTTTCTGTGGTTGGTGGGCTACTCCTTGTGGTGGCCCTTGGTCCGGGTGGGGTCAGCGTCGACGAACACAAAAAGGACTGGTAGGGCGAGAGAGATGTGGTCACGATCTTCCAAAGAATCGTCCTATTTACTTGTTTGTTTGTTGTTTAGAAACATTGTTGAAAGTCACTTGAACTATTTTGGAAGGTCTTAAAGCAAAATGAAAGGCCAGTGAAAAGCCCCAACATTCAAGACTTCCTGGGATGGTGTTTTGAGTGGAGCTGACATAGGATGTATTTCCTGTGTTGTGAATCATCTAGGTGTGAAAAGTTTATCAAACTATGGTTGTAAATACATACTCCCATAACTAAGCATGAACAGAAACAATGATCTATTCTGTATCCAGGCAGAGGAATTACCAAGTGGGAAGTTCTTGGCATTATATGGCATATTGAAAGTGGTCACTTGAATGTACTCTTCCAGACAGTCTGTTAGTCATTACTCTGACTGACAACAAACAATTTCTATGAGAGAGTGGAATTGTCATGTTCATCCTGTATTTTAAATGCAAAACAAAGACACACACATTGACATGCATATGCACATAATAATAGACTTCAAAGTTTTCTTCAAATTTTCCCACAGCACGTGGTGGGTGCGCTTGATTTGGTAGGACATTCAAGAAACTGTCCACTGAAATGCAGCAGCTTGCCGATCATCTACAAAATTCTTTGAAGACTTACTTCAAACAGTCGCTTAGTTTTGGTAGTTTAGTAGTTCTGTAGGTAATGAAGGTACCAGTAGTGGACTGGAACTCCAGTAGTTTACTATCAGCGATACCAGGCTAATAGTTGTGAATCTTCATTCAAGGAAATATGAAGGAACCAAATTTTCCAAAAGTGAGACCATAAAAGGCTTTGAGTCAAATTGAGTAGAAGAAGCGTTATTATACTCTTACAGTTGAAGACATAGCATGCTCTTACACTTGACTTAAGCTTCAGTTACAGGAAGATCCATTCCATTGAAGTAAATTCCCGAAGAAATAGTTGAATATGGGACAAAAGATAATGCAACATACAAAATTAAAACAAACCAAATTCTTTCTTAGTTTGTTGTTAAGGTCCGCCATTTCGGTAATCCCTATAAAGTCGAAATCATCACTGTTTAGCATTAGTGTGTGTTCCATGATAAAAAGCAATGTCTTTTGTTGTAAAGCTTTCAAAGGAGACAATCAATTTGACTTTTGCCAACATTCTTGAAAATAAATTTATCTTTGTCTTTCAGACAAAATGTACAAATTTGGTTGGGAAATAGGATGATTTTAAGATCAAAGTTGATTTCTTCCTACATGTGCTGTGATTTGAACATGTCAGACTTTTCACTAGTCGGCTTCTTTTTCCTTTCCAAACAAATCCTACCAGGACCGTTGCTCGCTGCTCAAGGCTCATGGGGTGACTACCCCTCCCCTTTAGTATCATTGCCCCTCCCCTATGAGTATTATTTCTCATTTCTATTTTTCCAACATTGAATTCTTCTTAAGTCATCCTGATATATAGATGCAACACTTTTGCTATTTTCGCAGCAGAGAATGGGACTCTAGCCTTTTAGATTCATTTTTGTCACGTTTCATACAGTTTCTTAGATCTTGAGTCAATGGTGATTATATTTTGAATTGATTTACTATTGTTCCACAAATATTTATTCTCTCTATTCTCTCTATTCTTGCCCTCCTCTTTGTTACGTCAGACCGCAGGGGCTGTCAAATCCGATACGTATGGTACAATTTGGTGGAAATGTTTTTGGTCTTTAAATTCATTTTTTTGTTGTTGTGATGATGGGGAAGGGAGCCATATCACAAGGGTCACTCAACAGGATGGGACATTCCTCTGTTAATTGCATAGAACATAGACTTAATATCAATCCAGTACCATGTAGATGGTATATCTAGAAATACCGTAATGATCGTACACTCAGAACATCTATACAACGTTAAAACAGCGTAATGTTTGGGACACCGTGTCCTTCAGTTCAAAGCATTTGTGAAATATAATGAGCTATTTTGCCACCTTGTCTCTGCCCTGAGAGTGTCGTCGTTTTGCTGTTTTCTACATACTCATTTTCATAGTTCATGGAGCTGACGTTTATGGCATTTCCTCACTTAGATTTTATCGCTAAATCCAGATCATCTGTAACTTGTACGTAAATCAGTGCACACACACACACACATGCCCTGGTGAAATGCTCATTTGGTATTTAATCCTTGTTGCCTAGGTTGCACATTTTTGCCAAAGGGTCTCAAAACTCAATTACAAGCTCATGTTTATGCGAATGTGGTAAACATGTATGGTGTATGTTGATCTGGTGAAAATTGATTTGGAGTTATATGTCACTCTGATGGTAAAGAATGACCTGGAGGTATATATTTTTATCTGGTGGTGAACATTGACCTAGGAGGTATATGTTGATCCCATGATGAACATTGATATGGAGGTATATGTTGATCTGGTGGTGAACATTGACCTAGGAGGTATATGTTGATCCCATGATGAACATTGATGTGGAGGTATATGTTGATCTGGTGATGAACATTGATGTGGAGTTATATGTTGATCTGGTGGTTAGCATTGACCTAGTAGGTATATGTTGATCTTGTGGTGCATGTTGACCTGCTGGTAAATGTTGATCTATAGATATCTATATATTCATATTTATATGTTCATATATATGTAGGAAGACACTATCAAGTGGCATTACATAAAAACTGCTCGTTTTTGAAAACCTTGGCATCTGTGCCCTCCAATCAATGGAGAATAGAATGGCTTCTGCCAACTGTTCACCACCAGTAACATTGTGCTTGATAGGAACCAGTTGAGTCTTTTACCAAATTGTCATTTTTTTTTTGGTTTGAAAATGCTTTGGTACTGATGATGGTAAGATCAAGTATTATTCTGCTTTCTCAGTACTTTGGTCCACGTTTTAACTATAAAATTTCTATTTTACACTGTAATCATCGTCATGTGTGAAACGTTTGTCTGCTGATGTTAAAACCAAAGCCTGTTTGACCATTTTGTCTGGTATATGACGTTGTGGTTTTAACAAATCTCTTATGATCGCTTTGCGGTCGTGTATGACTTCCACATTTTTTTTGGTCCTTACCTCTATCATATTTGCTCTGCAGACACTTTCCATGAGCTTCAACCTCACTGCACCTCTCACTCACATACCTACGCACTTTGTTTGGGGTCATATTTTGAGCCAAAAATGCCCGCCTCCTTGGTTTCATTTAAACTAACATGTCCTCAGATCTATTTATGTTACATATCTGAGAACCTTGCAGAGCTTATAATATGTGGCATATTTTTAAAAAATAATTTTTTTATTCATCTTTAGAAATCACAACTGCAAGTTTCCAGTTTTGTCAAGGGATGGCTCAACCATGTAAAATTTAACAGGAATGACTTTTCATTCAGTCATTTTGATGTGAAGTGTCATTTTGAACAAAAACTTCCTTTTAACGGGACGATGGCAATCTTTTCTTCCAATGTTGCCTTTCAATCAACCGAATGTCGCTTTTGTGGTTCGGTTTGTTTGTCAGTCAGTTTAATAGTGTGAGTTTATTGGCTCTGTTTTTTTTACTTAACTGCCATGAAATTATATATTATTCATATCATTAGTCCTCTGTGAAAGACAGAGGTGATATATGGGAAGTAGCAAATGCCACCCGCCTTTCCATTCTTATGCAGTGTTTTTTTGTTTGTTTTTTTTTCCCCAACCTTGGCTGACATCACCAGCAAGATCCATTCAAAATTCACTCTATTTCACTTATATCCAGTCGACTGCTGTACTTCAACAAGGTAGAATATTACAGAAAGAATGGAAACAAATTTGTTGATAGATATAGATGTAGATTGCTTGTGGTTGGGGACGTTCGTGTGAATTGGTTTGCTGCCATACTTTAAGAGAAAAAGGTTAAAAAGTGCTATTTGCAATTTAGAGATAGTGGCAAAAAGCAAAAGCTTTAATTTGGGACAGGTTGGTGATAAATTTTCTGGGCAAACATTACCTTTCTCTTATGTCAATACTAATTATATTCTTTACAACGATTATATGATCAACAAATGTCATGTCGTCAGTACCAGTGACTAATTACAGGTATTGTGTGTCAATACTATCAAACTGCATTTTCTGTTTGTAATGTTTTTTTTTTTCTTTCATTGTAAAAATTATCCATGTTCTCTCCAATCACTCTCCCTACAAAAAAATGCAATAATTCCAAAATCTGGTCGTCCTTTGTTTCATTTTCACACCCCTCCTTTGCTACCTGATGGATGTATCTTAGTCACCAAGCCATTTCAAGTTCTGGAAATAGTTTGGAGGGCAGAACATCTTGGCAAGCTAGATTACTTATGAATGATTCCTAGCAAGTAATGGAATTTTAAAATCTGGGATCAGTAGAAATGGGAAGTGCCTGGGAGCCGAGGAATCCCGAGGAAATAATCCCATTGACCAAAGGCATTTAAGATAACATAACATTATAACATTGTATTCTGATATATTAGCATCTCCATAGACCTATACATAGACTACTAACGTACAGACTAAATCTGTAGGAGAGATTAATTGATAGAGAGGGGGGGGGCTGAATTCCACATGTATGGGAACTGCTCAGTCCAGAATCTGAAAGTACCATTCTTGTTTTATCACTGTCCATTTATCAGTTAAGTGAGCAAATGCATTCTGCATTCTTTGGAATCGGACATGGGTCAGGAACCACGTCCCTCAGTTGGGACTCTTATCGCAGAACTGCAACTCAGTAATCAGCAGCATACTAAAACGAAAAGAAATAGGCTTCCAAGCCACAGCTTGGGAACAAGGATGTACCACATGTTAGAGACCTCCCCCCT
>VJOZ01049995.1:266-10578 GCA_009801055.1 Stichopus horrens | reverse complement strand
GTACATTAATTGCAATATAGAAACTCTGTGATGTCACATAGATCTACACAACTTGATCTTCTTCACTGCCATGAAAAGACAATGATGTGATACAATGATGTGATAAATCTATACCTTAAATCTCCAAATATTTTGATGCATTCTACAAAATGTTTAATCTGAAGTTTCTCTGAAATCAAATTTCAAGGTTAAATAAAACATTTGATTTCAAAGAAAAACAAAACCTCTTGCAGTAATATGCCACGTGTTACGTAACATTTTGTAGAACCAAGAAATATAACAGCAAATCTTTTTTTTTTTTTGCTAGCAGGAGCTATCTTTCTTTAAGGCAGGTGGCTAGACACGTCAATATCATTTCAATATCAACCAAGAGCAATTGATGCGCAGTGACAAAATATGCTTTTTTCAGAGAAAAAGTTGAGTAATTATCACGGGAATACCCTTCTAACCTTCATGCAAACTACTTGGAAGGCCAATTAAGTTACGCAACCACAAAATTAACAATGCTACATTATTACTGATCTGCTGAATTGTCCTACAAATGTGTGTTCTCATAGGACAAATCCAGATTGTGTCATACACTAAGTGATGAGAAATACTGATCACAAACACAGCTCATGTATGCAGAATCAAAACTCACACTAAAAAAATATGAAGGTTAAGACTTTTCTAAGTTTTTTGTTGCAAAATCAAAACTTAGATTGCCACACTACAACTGTCGCCAAGCATGCCTTGCAGTCTTGCACTTGACAAATACAGTCTCTGTACACTTGGTACCATATAATGCACTGAATAGGCTTATTTTGTTTACAAGTCGAGTAAATTTGAACCCAAACATAGTAAAGATACAGGTACTGTACCATCTATTAGGACCCTTCAGTCTGGTTTACCCACTCATGCAGAAACTGTAAAGCTTAAGGTGACAACAAAGGTGACAACAGTAACAACCGAGAGAAATTACCCACCCGCTGTCAGCACAAAGTTCATGTCTATCTGATTACAGACATCATACAATTCATGTTGTTTTAGTAGAACCATACTGCATCGTGCTGCACATTACAAAGAGCACAGGAAGCCAATCACTGGATCAGCTGTATGAGTGCATATGAACCCAATGGTACATGTCCATGACAGCAGGCTGTATGTTGCAGTGTGATGGGAGTTGAGTAACATGCACATGTATGTATGTGATGTGATAACTCACTTATGGATCTTTTGTTCCTGATCGTTTGATGTTGGAATGAATTTGGATTCAACTGCAAAGGAAAATTTCCAATGCTCTGCTGGTAAGAGGTGAATTGCATTGCAAACCACTACGATAATCATGTAATTGTTTAAGTTAAATTTAGGCTTCCTATCTTAAATTGGCACACATGCATGCACTCATGACATAAATAAAATGCACAGTTCTCTCTATACTGCCAGCTAGCTTTTGGCCATAATTAAGTGAGCATGCAAGGATAGTATTAAACATATGTAAATAACGTAACTGTTTGGGTCAATAACAAGCTAGCCATTCCTCTGGTGAGTCGGCAAGCGAGGCAGTATAGACCTAATTAATTGCATTAAGTTTGTGAATTAATTTAACTCAAATGAAATATCCTGTCATTAATTATATACATGAGCTCAGTGTTGCAATGACGTAGGGCAAATCCATACAGTCAATGGAGTTAGAAGGGAAATTAATAGTAATTTAACTAATGCATAGTACCAATCAAATAGATCCTATTATGTAATTACTAAGGACTCACACACACACACTACACACCTTTATCACTAAAATTATTTCAAATGTTTTACATAAACCATGAATGCTCATGTTATATTTAAAACATTTCAAATAATTTACATATATGGTATTGTGCCTCTACTTTAAGTTATCCTCCTTTATCTTTCCTTATATCAGCATAAAAGCTCAATTTATTAAGGCAATTTACCAGACATCACAATTTATTTAAAATCTAGAATTTGATTCAAGATAATGCAATTTCAGATATCTCTAAATTAAATTGAGAATACCCACCTTTGCAGTAAATGGCGGCGTTCCATATATGTGTCCTGTCCTACTACAGCTAGCCTCCTAGTTAGTTTGTTAACACCCTTTACAAACTCTCTCATTGTAATGCATTCAACCCATTTTATTAAAGCCTGGTAGGTCACTAGGGTGCACCTTGATTGACGTACATAGCTAAATTCTTGACAGTGTGACACCATCCATCCTGGCATGCAAAACAATTGCCAACACCCCTCCCCCCGGCATTGTCTGACATTCATTCCACTTTGTTCATAGTGGGATGAGATGTGAAAGTCTGAATGCCATTGCAGTACAAAACAAGAAAGTCAAAGGACTTTGTCATTCCTTGCCAATATTCATGAAGAACAGGACAACATGTACATACTTCAATTTTGAAATTCAAACACCTTATCCTTCAAGACAAAGCATGTCTACATTAAGCTACTTTGACCAATGTGCGTACTTAGCAGTTTACATGTTTTCACAATTTGACCTGTGGTGACTTCAAATGACCTTTGCCAAAATCAATGGGAATCATCTACTCACTATGACCAACCCCACACTAAGTAGGAAATTAGTCAAGATTACACTTCTTAAGAAGTGTTTACAAGTTTGTCACATTTTGATCTCTGATGGTTACCTCCAATGACATTGACCTCTTCCAAAAAGGATAGAGATCATCTCCTTAATGTGACCAACCCACATACAAAATGAGAGATTAGTCAAGATTACCATTCTAAAGATATTATGTTTAAAAGGTTTTCACAGTTTGACCTTTGTTGACATCAAATGACCTTTGATCTTCACCAAAAAAAAACAATAGGGATCAATACTCATTATGACCAAGCTGCACACACTAAGTATGACATTAGTCTGGATTACTCTTCTTGAGATGTTGTAACATGTTGACCTCTGGTGATCTCAAACAAAGTTGACCTCTACCAAAAGTAGTAGAGATCAGCTACTTATTACAATCAAACCACACACCACATACAGCATTACACGGTCAACTCTGCATTTTTTTAAATATGGTGTTTACACAATGTTGACACAGTGTTTACATGTGTTTCAAACTTTGACCTCTGGTAACCTAAAATGACTTTTGAGCTCCACCAAAACAATAGGCATCATCTACTCAATATGACCAAACCATGCACCAAGAATAAGACTAGTAAAAGTTACTCTTCTTGAGATATCGTGTTTACAAGCAAGACATCACATACACACACACACACACACACATAACCATCGCATACACTAGATTCCTTTTGCTTTCGGCAAGGAGTAAAAAATCACCTCTCTCCTATGGAAGATTGTTCAGCTCTCTCCCACTGTTAAATCTACATTGATGTTATCTATATATAGGTTTTATGAGTAAAATCAATATCGATGTTATGGTAAGGAGTGAATTACCAAATATATCGATAATTACTGAAAGATATGCTCGAGGACCTTAAGTGTATTCAGCTGCAGATGAAAATTTTAAAGAGACGGTATGTCACATGCAAATAGTGCACAATGACCTACTCTGATAACAAAGAGCATTTGTTGTTCTGACTTCACTTTTGTTTGCAGCTCAAGAACGATTCAAGAGGATAAGACTTTAAGTCTTAACCTTTTAATAACTCTGCCACAGCTTGCAAGAATATACCAAAGAGTGGGGATGCCAGTCTCAGCATTGTATTCCAGATTACAATATATCAAAGAAAGAGAGTGCCAGCCTCAGACTAGAGTGGTACAGTAACCATATCAAAGAGTGTGGCCGCCAGCTTAAGATCAGTGTTCTTCCTTCTCTAAAGGAGTGAGAATGTTATCAACAGCCCATGCACTAAAGCTGGTAAGATGTCTTCCACTACGCAGACAACACTACCGGTCACCGGCAAGAGAACTCCAACATCGACATGCGATGTCTGTTTCATTTATTTCTACAGAAACAGCTAAGGTAAAATACTGAAAATTTTTTAAACTTTTCTATCTAGTAGCTTTAGTACATCAATATTAAACAATGACGAGGTAAATAAGAAACGGTAATGATCATGAAAGTGATCACAACATACACAACGCCATTTTGCTTCAGATTTCATTTCAACATTCCACTAGCAGAGAAAACCATCCGACAGTCTAAGGTTGATCTCAGACACTGACTGCATGGATAGCTCATGCAGTTTCTTCCTTTAAGAAGAATTCTTCACCTTTTTTTCCTCAATGCAAAAAAAGCGTATTACTGACTCATACATAGTGATATAGGCGACATGTACGTTGCACCTACTTGGGTTGTAAATCCCTCCTCATAGACAGTATACCTTGCTTCTTTGGTACGTATCTTCTTCATGTTTAAGCACCAAGCATCCCCTCCTGGTTGTCACTATATCCTTTTTAGATCAACCGTTTGCCACAGCTGACTTGTTAAATTGTAATGTTAAACTGCATGACAAATATTTTCTGTGACAACAGCAACATGTAAGAAATATACAGTCGGTCCTTTGCACAAGACCATCTACTGAAGTCACAAATTACTTTGGAAATGTGAGCACTTCAAAATGCAACATCACTACCGTTCCGAACATCTCAGTTATTATCAGAAATCTTCTATTTTTCTTTAGTTTTTGAACAATTTTGACTGCGGGAGGGTTTGTACATCCAAGAAATATGTCACAGAGGATAAGCTGCCTTGCAAATTGAATCATAACACCTTATCGTTAATATTACAAGTAAATGTAGGAGAGAGAAATTCTTGTTTGGCATGGTACTAGGTAGACCCTGTTGGGCCTATATCACATACACACAAGGTGTCTCATACATCCTCATTCACGCACCACGCGGTTTCCCCGACCCTGGAAGAAGCAGTAACATATTCACACTCATTCAAAGTGCAACACTGGATTGTGCTTCAGAATTAGTAGCAAAAAATGACAAACAGTGACAATGAGGTTTTCAGTTCGAAGTAGAACTGAGCAAAGCCGAGGGGGGATGCAATGATAGAATCTCTGTTAGAAAAACTTTAAATCTGTCAAAGCTGTCTGCTAGACATATGACATACGTTACAAAACAAAGTTAATACGTACATTATGTTGGTAAACATGATAAAATGTATGTCCATATCAATTGTGAAACTCCAAAAGCACTAAAAGTGTGTGTGTAACGCATGCCCCTTTGTGGAACATACTATTCAGTCCAGCGAGGTTGTACAGTACATTCATTATGACTGGATGACAATGGTAAAATTTTACTATGTATTACCTAAAGCTTGTTAGTGTGGATATTCAGTTGTACAAATTGAGCTCCCTTCTTCCAAGGGCTATTTGGGCGGACAGCAGTCTGGTGGCCGACAGACACGGGGAAAGGTAGAATAGAACACGGCTAAAGCATAAAGGGGAAGCTATATGCGTGGGGTTGTATGCCGGTTGGATGGAACATTACAGAAACTATGTAGGAGAGAAGAGCTGGTGAAGTAAAAGGAGTAACTGCAGATAATGGACTTAAATGGCCTAACAGCCCTTAGTAGGGGCTAGGTTCTATGAGGAAAGTAAGTACTGGCCTCTCCATGTGACAAAACGTCTACAGTAAATTGGAGGGGGTGAGTAGAGTACAATGCCCCAAACTTAATATCAAGCAAACTCCATTTCTGACTTACCTTCTATCCTTTAGATGAAACAAGAAATTGATGATGCTGATGAATTTACTGTAACCAAAGATGAGGCAATCTCATACCTGGAGAACATCTTACAGATACAAGATCCTTGCAAATTTGCAGAAACTCAAAGGTACAACTTTCTCTGTGAGGTGCAGAGAAGGACAAAATTCAATCAGCCATTCTCCCTACTAAGCTACTTTCCAGGCGAATCTGATGTCCGTTGCCCTAACAAAGATGAGATGAAAATGATGATGTTTAAAAAACAGGGTGGAGGATGTATCCAAATAAATCCATTTACAATGGCAGTGCTGAGGCAGTTGGGTTACAAGGCTCACACAGTGTGTGGTACACTCTCGAAGGAAAGGACTAACATCTACCAAGCCCACGTGGGGCTGGTTGTCAAAGACGTGACAGAGAAAGGCAGCACACATTTGGTGGAGCCAGGGACGAGACATCCTATCTTGGATCCAATTTCTCTCGACTTTAAAAGATCTTCCCCAGTCTACCAACTTATGGGGTATCCTATTAAATTGTTTCGGGATTGTCCTGGAATGGTTAAATTGTGCATGCCGATATCTAAAGCAGCTGATGTCAAAAGAGATGCAAATTTATACTTTGATGAGGGACAGATGTGGAGAGGAATGATAACATATAGGATACTGGAATTCGAAAACTGGGATTATTGCTACAAAATGGCAGATATGCTTGCCAAGGATGCAACATCGATACCAGATGGTCATAAAGACCTTGTCATCTTTGGTTACGACAAAAATTTACTTTGGACTATATTCAAAGGAAAGACATTTCTTCAATATGATAAAGATGGAAGAGAAACGAGCAGACAATTCACGACCTTTGCGGATGTCATCGAAGCTGCCAATGAGCATTTCCCACAGTATTCCAAAGAAGCCTTGCAGAGTGCAATTGGATACACAGAGACAGTAAGAAAGCAATTAGGAAGAAGTAATATGGGATAATGTAAATCTTACACAAATAATTAACTCAGATATGAAGGACTTACAAGAAATGAGAGAAAACAAAATATGGACATATTGATTGATGTGCATGCTTATCAACATCATGCAAAGAGTGGAACAGCAGAAAACATGATTTCAGGGAAAAGTGTAGCCTTTGTTTGTACAATCTATCAGGTGTGCAATTATTTCTGACTCATGGCTTGGATGACTGGTCAAGGACTCTTTGAAGCCCTGACTAAATATCCTAACAGGAACAGCATTGTTGACCATTAGTGGACACTGAAGGCAATACATGCAAGTAGCAATGGATCTGAAGAGAATGAAGAGAAATTTCTTCACTTATTCTTTCTGGAAATTCCTCTTCAAGTCAAGGGATTGTCTTACTGAGTAAAATTGATTTTTTAAAAAAACCAAGACTGTTTTTCTCTCTTCCCTTTGATAAAAAGTCATAGCATATTCAGTACAGAAGATATGACTTTTAAAGAACAATTTTTATCTCAAAATGGTACATTGCACAATTGAGAACTACAGTACAGTAGTGATGTTACCCAGGTACAACTACACGAATATCCGAAGTACTTCTTTAAAATCTTGTATGTCTTTTAAAAAAAAGCATTACAATAGATTCAAGAGATATAACCTCCTTCAATATATTCCACATTTATCTGCAATATAACCAATCTCCTTTTCACTAGTGTCAAATTTGAAGGCTAAATGACCGCTTAAATCTTAAGGAAAAGCAAAGACTTCTACCACTAATATGCCACTGTTCATGGAATTTTGGTAATCCATAAGCAACTGGAAACCTTTCTCAACCTGAGAAATATCTTGAGCAAGGAACAAGAGACTAGAGCAGGCCTTAAAATGCTTACTGTGGAAAAGTATTCTCTTTCAATTAATATGATTGCATATGTAGGCAAAAAGTAAAGATTGAAATTTCATGTCCAAAAGTTAAGTACGTCTTTTAATTGCACCTATCTGGGCAATTTGGGATAATATATAGATTGCAGTGGTATATTCTGCCATATGGTTTCGAAGTCTTTTAGCTAGAATGGAGGAAAGCACATAATGTAGTGGCTGACAGTTTTCATGCAACTTAAATCATATTCTTGAAAGAGCCAATGAGAAAGTATACTGCAAATAAAAATTCAGCAAGTTAATTAAAACAGCTTATCAATAAATACCACAATGAGGTGATCAGTCTGTATGTTATTTGTAAATATAATTTTTCATTTTACTAAATACTACAGCTCCTGACACCTATCAAGGAGCAATGACTTGAGGAGTATGTTTTTGATAGACCAGTGAGACCTGTACTGTACTGCAAATATTCATGGTGAAAGTGCTTATAATAAGTTAAATTAATTTCCCAAAATGATTTCTGTTTTTCACTGTTTTTAAGCCGTTTTCGTAGCATATATTTCAAAGTGGTTTGACATTTTCGTTTATTGAATGACATGTTTCACCCATAAGCAACCTCACATGTGCATTTAGAAAAAAAACAAAAAAACTTAAAATCACACGTAATCTTATCCTGTTTTTTTTTTTATATAAATGCAATCACCTTAAGGGGCCCTTCAATTGTCAGTAAAATATGCCTTCAAAATCATTAAAAACTGTGAGAACTTGCTTTATATTGTTGGTGACCTCATTTGTGTACATCTTGATTAGTTCACCTCCTTCAACTTGTTGGCACATTCGCAAAGGAGGACAGGCAGTATGTTGTGACTTATCCTCAAGCATGTACTGTACCAAGAGACATGTCTTGGGGGGATCTAGTACAAAATGTTGCCATAGACAACATCCATGGTCACAGAGCAATAGCAAAGACCATGGTTTGAGGCATTTTAAAATGGCTTCTGTGAGGTACATGTTCCAGGGTGCGCTGGTAATGAGCGATACATACAGCAACTTTGTGCTGGGCAACTCGGGCAACTTTGAAACAGGATTCTTCAATTTTTTTTATTTTCACTCAATTTTGCATGTGAACTTTTTCAAAACTTGCGTCATGAGTGTGTGATGATTAGACGTTGAAGTGGTTGTTCTACACCCCACTTTAGTTAATGATTGTGAAAAAGCACCATCACATAAGTTCCAAGATGGCTGCCACTAAACATGCTTCTTGATAACGTAGTCCTAAAATAAATCCAGTTAAATCATAGAAAAGCATCTTCATGTTGAGATTGTAATTGTCAAAGAACACAAAAGATTGTGCCACTGTTCATTTCACACAACCGTTTGTACTTTCTTCTATATCGGATGTAGACATATATCTCTTCACCACATTTGTGGTAAAAAAATCATTTTCATGAGGCAGACAGTGTCCCAGTGGACAGAATAAACCATTAAATTTTGAATTTTTCTGATGTTGATGTCCCACAGATGATATTTATGAGTTGTCTTTATCATTATAACTTTGAGCATGGAACATTGTTCAATAAAAGGTCATCAATG
This sequence comes from Stichopus horrens, assembly GCA_009801055.1. Taxonomy (NCBI): domain Eukaryota; kingdom Metazoa; phylum Echinodermata; class Holothuroidea; order Aspidochirotida; family Stichopodidae; genus Stichopus; species Stichopus horrens. Next base: position 1,499 of record VJOZ01049995.1, on the reverse strand, counting down.
TTTACCTGCAGAGTTCATGCACACATTGATGACCTTCAAGATAATCTATGTTGATAGCATTCACCCCTTTACTTTTTGTGCCATGCCGCCAGCTAGCAAGTCCTACCAGTGCGGATAATACTGAGTGCCACTGTTGGTGTGTAAAGCAATGGGATGACTTGGCACAACTTCAGGGGATTTCAAAACCAGTAAAGGGACATATCAAATTGACTTGAAATTTCAATGAAAAATAATTTCAAGGGTGATGATAGTTTGTTGTGCAGCAGTCCGCTGTTTTGAGGGATTACAAATCACTAATTACATACAGAAAAACTGTAAATTATGATCCCCTCTGTAGATGTACATTCCTGCCACACTGACTGCAAGAAATATGCACAATGCTTGTCAGAGTTCGATATCCACCTTAGATTCAAAAGCGATCTATTCAGCAACGAGACACTTTTGCTTGATATTCATAAGATATTTAAGTGTTGTACAATTCCTTTGCATTGCAGAGTTCAATTTGCTTGAACCATCAACTTCCGAGAGCTTTTGTCAGAGTAAATCCTATGCCTCTAGATCATACCAGTAACTGTTGACTGAACCCATGGATCTCCTGATGGATTACTGTACCAACTTTACAAGACTATTGTGGTTCCTAACTGCACAGATATTATTATTGTAACTGCAACCATAGAGCCTTTATCAAGATACTCAGTGTGAGGTTAATCAAAGATTTTCTCATAACAAACAAAAAAATTCTGACACCAATTTGTCTCTATAAGAATGCTGATCAGCCAAAGGTACTCCACTACCATAGTGCTTACCTTAACCAGAAAGTCCAAACACGTCGTGGTTTCAGTGATTCAATTATGAATATTTTGTAAATTTGCAATGTAACAGCAGAGACATACCGTACACAACGTACACAAAAAAGGTGATCCTTGTTTGAGGTAAATGGCATGAGCCACAGTACCAGATATAATCTATGCATGCATTTGCAATATGTGTTGACAATATTAACTACTGTATGTGATATCATAGAACTGTGCTAAGGTGCACTCTAGTCTAGTAATAGGTAATAAATTGAATAAATGGTAAGTTGTTTACTACATATTCACATGACAGATTTTTTGGATAATCGTACACTGAAGCTACAGGTAATGATGTAGGACTAGCCTAATATTCGTATGTAGTTAACCCAAAAAATTCTTTGAGTTGACTGAAGTGCCACACCTGTCTGTCCACACCTGT
>VJOZ01049975.1:0-13442 GCA_009801055.1 Stichopus horrens | reverse complement strand
ATCCCAATAACTTTTTCATTTATGTAATAGATTCTCAGCAAAATCTAATGCTTAATTTGATTAATTCTCAGAAATGTGCATAACAACTGACAAGTTAATTTTGAGGACCAAATCAAAACTCATATATATGGAACTTTATATTTGGCCATGCAATGAACCTGACCAAAACCCTGTAATAAGAATAGCAATCATAAAAAAAAAGTGAATTTGAAATGAGTATCTCTGTCAAAGCAAACATGACTATATATATTTTCTCAACAGTTTCAAGACAATTGTGTCTTTGTGGATGAAAAGTCCATGTGGATGAGTATGTCGAAAGTGAATAACCGACATGGGAGTAAAACTTTTACACAAAAAAATAACAAGTGCATACCTAGTAAAGAACAATTCAGTGGACTTTCAATACAGTGGCATATTCCAAGATTTTGTTATAGTTGGGGCACCAATGGATTGCCAGCCTGGGAGAGGGCCCAGGGGTGTCCCTCTTTTTCAGAGAACCTAACTAATGTTGCACAACATCAAACTTGAATGTAGGCCTACTTAAATCAATGGCTGAACTTGTGTGATCTTTCCATTTTCTTTTCTCCCTTTCTTGCTTTCCCTCATTATTTTTTAGTACCAACAGAGGGGGGATGTGCCTGTTGCCCCCTGGACCTACTACTGCTAAACATTCAGCCTTCGTGAAAATGAAATTTCTCTATCTAAAACAGTACACAACAGCCGAAGAAGAGCAAAGTTAGAAATTTCAAAGTAAATATATACGACATTGACCTACATAAATAAATCACCTAATTGTTTCCCAGATTATCATAGAGTTATCTAGTACCATGTAACCATGGAGGCAACACGTTCATAGTTTAACATTGGATTTCTGTCTTCACTATGGCATTATTGGCCCTGACTAGGCATGCTGAACGATGTTACTGACTGGCACAGACTGTAAGTTACAAATGTGAAATGGATAACTTAAAATGTTGATGTATCCCTCTGTGTTTTTACTTGCTTATGAGACTTGTTCATATTTCATACCAGATTCTCTTCAATCCATTCAACCTGTGCACATTTCTGTCTTTCCAATGACACATCCTACACAGAGAAATCTTTGTTGGTACAGTACACGCTGGAACCTATCAGGCTGTCAACCAAGTGATATGCTCCAACTATTCAAAGGTACATATTACCATTATCATCAGCAGCTATCCTTGCCTGTCAAGGAGCATCCATACTGATAAAAGTTGGATAATCTCAAATCAGTATCACTTTTAGCAAATTGCTTTCCCAAGGATTTCAAAACTCTTTACCTTTGTTTTTTTTTACTCTCTTGTTGGCTTTCACTTAAGAAATTGCATAAATTTTACGGCATCTCAACAGACACAGCTACAATACCACCCACCAGTCAGTCATGAGCAGTCTACAAAATTTAGCTTTGATGCATTGGATATCTGGCATGCCAATCTCCTAAAAAGCAAACCTGTCTACCACTTTATGGTGATTTCGGTCAACTAATGGACCATTGGAAAGCTGAATCCTGTGCCCGTTGGGATACAATTCAGAAATTTGATCTGTTGCTATGACAACCGCCAGTAAAATAGCAAACTACGAGAGAATTGTGACAATAGCATGTATACGTCGCTTTAAAATGTTGGCATGTATGTGAAATTACATGAATTGCTAAGATGAGTAACTGCACAGTACTGTAAGTACTGCATCACACTATTTGATTGGCACTTACAAATGATATCAAATTCATCAGTGTGCGTCAAATTCTATGAACTGCACAAGGAGCAGGGAGCCCAATGATGAACAAAGTTAAAGCATTTGGAAAGGAGTAAGTGTGGAACCAAGAAGAGGGAGTTGAAATGATGACATGAACAAGGTGATACACGTTATAGATTACACAGTCACTTTCTAACAGTCTAAAGAGCTAGCCTGACCTTTTTTTTTATTTTGAAATTATAATTCAGGCATTAAAGGGCAGTTATTTTACAATGGTAAGCAATCACACATTTTCGGAGAAACCCTGTGACTTACATATTACAACTTTATGTCTGGTGACTACCAACTTATCAATTTTGGATCAAATTTGGTATCATTTTCCACAAGGTCAGTTCAGATGGGAAAACCTTAGATTACTCTTTGACAAAAAACCCATCCTGCTGTTACCAGCCAGGGATCGAACTCAGAACCTCCCATTTGCTAAGCTTCATTGCTTCAAATGCAACAACCTTTATCCACTCGGCTACAAAAGCACTGGTATTTGATAGAGCTGTTTGCATGTTCTTCTTCAAGATCTCACTCCATAATTACCTACAATTGACCTTTTCTAAAATTGCCAAGTTCTTAGGGACTTAATTTAGATCTGCAAAATTATTTGTCTATAGTTTTAATGGCATGAACCCCACAGAGCCATCTAATTCTTCAGTATTAAACAAGTAAGCTTGTGAGTTCGGATGGTCTACTTCAAAAGGTCTGTGGTTGACATAATTGCCCCTCAAATAAAGAGTGAGTCAAGGTGGTGAATTAACGACCTTACCTGTAAATACACTGGGCACTTTTGACATGAAACTCTTAACAGTTCTGACAGGCACTCCGTGTTTTTCATCTTGCATACGCTGTATTAATTTTTCAATCTGTAGAGACAATATAAAACAATGGCATGTATTTAATTGACTCCGAGCATTTCTGAAACAATACCGAGATGGAAGAAACCATCAGGTAAATTTGCATTTTCAATGCACCATCATTATTCTGTGAAATACCACATCAGTGTTCTCCATCTCTACTTGCTCCTACCATTGAATATATATATATACAGTTAATTGTGAAAAGCTTCCTTTGAATGGGCTTGATCTATGCATACAAGTCACTGGTACTTTGTACCTTGTATTTACCTTTAACTTATGAAATTGACAAGTGGACGCTAGTCCTATTCACAATTTTTACTACTGGTGAAACACCTCATAGTTCCATGCATTCAGGTATCATGCTAATGATTTGACCTGCACTTACTGTCATTCATCCCCGTGTTCACAGAATTTTGGGACCTTTTCATAGGATCTCATTAACAACGCTGGTTGATGTTTTGCTGAAAGTGTTATACAATCCAACGAATGCAAACAGAACACATGCAACATATTCGGCTTTTAAGTGTTGCAGGTACAATCAAATACATTATTTCATCCACTCTGCATTATGTTACATACTGATGTCATCAAATTGCAGCATGCTGCCTAGATTATTTAGGGAAGCTGAGGGCAGCCTTTCACATTCCAGAATGCACTTGTTGATATACAGACACGATAGAGTGTAATGGTCTTCACACTACAGTTTGGTAAGTATCCTTTCTCTGACTTACAATTAAGTTAAAACAGAAAGGGAGAGGACATAGAAGCAGACTGACAAAAAAAATAATATGTTTATAATCAAAGCCCACAGCTTTAATTCTTGAAGTTACCAAGCCCATCTTGTGTTTTTTATCTTTATTCTCATCTGCATTGGTGCCCCAAAATAATTGTGTTATATATTTTTTCATGCAGCAGATTCACTGTGAAGGTGTACAGTTATGCAAACATAACTGTTGTTTTATTAAGTGCTAATCGCCATTTTAGCCAGCTGGCAACATCCTTTGAATTTTATCATAGTGTGTAGCATAAGTACCACTCGAAACATCACTGACTTGCCTGCAGAGATAATTAGGGATTTGATTGATTGCTCCAAGTTGTCTCCATCTCCTTGACACTGACACATGCACAGCATGAGAGCAGGTTGCCTAGTAGTGGTACTGATATCACATACCAAGACACATGAACAACTAACCATGGTGCGATTGTCAAGTCAGTGTCTCTTTCTCTTTCATATTGTGTTCAGTCTTCTACTTGTTCCAATTATTAGTTGGCACAAGTGAATAGCAAGCAGAGGTACTTTTACCGTGACAAACATTGCTGCCGAAGTATATTAGTCCTACTGCTATTATCAATGTTACAGTTTTACCGAGTTGAAGGCATTACTTCCATGTGCGAGTTTGTCACTGCCATGGTGGTTCGTGTCTGTCATCCAGGCAAGGCCTCTATTGTACATAGCCTACAAGCAAGTTACGGTGTTTGTGTTACAAGAGGAGGCTTATCAATCCTAGTTTCAATTTGTCTCGTGGCCTAGGAAGTACGTGTTACTGAGTGACTCAGGCAGAGGGGTGCAACAACACAACTGCCCACTTGCCTGCGAGTTCAATCCTGCGAATATTTCTGAAGTAGGATCAGAGTATGTAGAAAACTGCAGACTATCTAAATATCACATTTTAGTATTGTAGTTTACATAAGTAGATACCATGCAGTACTTTCAACTTTGGGTACAGGAAGGATTGGGACAGGAGAAGGGGTATGCCATGAATTCTCTCACAATAATTTCAGTACACTGGCACATTCATTGTTCACTGGTAGAACCTGTCGTGTATAAGTTGCAGTCACTGCCGGAAGAGACAAGAATTTTTATGTACATGCTAGAGAGTTTGTAAGGCTCCATGCAAACTAATATTGGCTATCATTGAAAAATGGCTTGTCATTTTTCCTTCACTTTTTCCAAATCAAACTTTTTTGTAAATCTTGTTTCCTACTGGTACACATTTTCCAAAACTACATCACAAAGAAATCACATCAAATACACACAATTGACATAAGTGCATTATTAAAATACCTATCCTTTCAGTTTCCTACCCTCACACAGAACAGCTCAGGATCTTCTATCATTAAATAGTCTTTCATCCAATAAATCTTCAATTTAATAACACAGTTGACCTGAATAGTAAGTACGCTCTTCTAATTTGAATTTCTTCTCATAATTTCACCAAATTTTGAATGACATCAAAAGTCTTATCACACAAGTGTCTCACTATCATGTGCAATAAAGAGAGCAATCAACTTAACTGTCATTGTTTAAAGAACCAGCCATTAACCAATTAAAAGACAAAGAATGCTTTGTGAAATAGTCAGTCGAAGAACTTAAAATCTGATTGGCTATTGTGGGGGTAATTATATGCATGAAAGCCCTACCACATGATTGTCAACAGAGGGATGCTTCAGCATATATATATGTGGTTGTGTGTACAAATGTACACATGCAGTAGCCAGCATTCTATTGAATCAAACCAAAAGCATTTTACACTTACAGTGTTTCACTTAAAATTGCTTTCTGATAAGGAACTTCTAAGTTTTCAGCACTACATATTCTACAAATTTTGTCTCCAAACACCATGAAATATAGAAGCAAAGTTGATGGTTCTTTTTTGTAGGTTTTGGGAAGATAATTTTAATTGAAGCATGGTATGTAAATATCATTCTAAAGCCTAAAGGTCCTTTGAAATTTGCTAATGCTATTGCCTGCTTGGCCCTGTAATGATGTGATACCATCAAGAAACTCCATATTTTTAATGCTCACAGTTCCTTCTTCCATGTCTTCAAAATGTAACCATAATTTGTGCCAAATCAGAGCAATTGTGAAACTTTCANNCATTGTGGTTTCAATGATGCAATTATGAGCTTTTTTCCTAATCTGACATTACAGCATTGTAATCATGTCACAAGCTATCTGAGCTTCATGTGAAATATGAGATCTGTACAAGGTTTCTTTGTTGCGATTTACAAGGTTTTCAAATTTGGCCTCTGTTGACCTCAAATGAGATTTAACCTCCACTAAAAACAACAGAACCTTGTACTCAATGTGGTACATCTATTTACTAAATATAAGATCTGTCCAAACTTCCCTTCTTGAGATACAGTGTTTACAATGTATTCTTCATAAACACTACACACACACATACTACAAACACAGTTGCTGCTGAAAAGGTAGTTAAAAGATTGCTTCACATGTTTACAACATTATTAAGGACACATAAGTAGGGACATAATTGATGCACCCCATTCTTAAACTAGATTCGCATTGGAATTCCAGCAAACATCACAAATTTACAACACATTAACTAGTTCAGTTATACAAGTGAACCAAAGAGAACAGAGAATGGTAGATAGGTTTTATGAATTCAAGGGGACAGGTATATTTCTCCTGCATTATGGATAGATGTGTTACAAACATACTGATCCCTTCAGTGTACACTAAACCACACTCTCCTGATCTTTTCAGACAGGGGTTACTGATACCATTTTTGTACTGTTCAAGTAATGACAACAAGCAAAAGGTCATCAATTGGTACTTGTTCCTTCTAAATGCATGATACTTTTTCAGATTAACAATAAATGGAACATCAGATTTATTCAACAACACCTTCAACACTTGAAAAATTTACCTATGTTTCATTTACAGAGGATTTGGAACTTGCGATATCAATCATGCAGAAATTGGGGATATCATAGTAATACGATAACAGTAACATCAATATCTAGCCAACATGTTAATTACTTGCTGAATTAAGTGACTTTATATGGGACTATATTGATCATGTGACTTCGAACAAGGCTGTCCAGTTGGAAGCAAGTCCCAAATTTGGCAACAGAAGACAAAATGCCACCTAATTTTAACTGCAGTCCAAAAAATTCGCTTGGCCTCAACACAACAAAAAAAGAAAGAGAAAGCGAGAGAGAGAGAGAGAGAGAGAAGAAAAAGCACAGATGAAGTTTAAGGATAGGATACCTTGGACCAGGCCACTGTATACCAAAATGGTAATCAGAGCTAGATTGAAAACTCAGGATTGTTCTTGCACAAGAATCTCATCTTGAAATTTCTTTGGCCTGTTTGATATTAAAGGGCTCCAAGAACCTTTCAGACATATTAAAATTGTCCTAATGAATGACAAACCACTACTGTTGTTATTGAATACCGTTGCCTACTTTTTCCTACTTCCCTTTGTCATTTTCCATTTTGCACGAGATTGTCAAGAATTTCTGCTATACAAACTGTAAGTCTGTCATACATCACTGGTTTGAAGATTGTACTGTGGTGAGGTCTGCTGACAGAAGCATCACAAAATAAGCACTGGTTCAGCTTTCAGGTCATCAGTCAGAACCAGCATTGAGTACCATGGGAGAGTTTCAAAGACACACATTTTATGATGACCAAACTCTTTAATGCAACATAAGCCCGCCAAATGAGATAGCAGTTTTACAGAATCTGTGTAAAAAATACCAACTAGGCCAGAAGGTAAAAAAGATAACTGCATTTTAACTGACCCACATTAGTCTTTTAGATGTAAGAATCTGGATTCAAGTTACAACACTGTTGTTATGGTTCGTGAACATTTCCTTCCCAAACAATTGCCGTCTGACAATTCCCACTGGGACAATTCCTAACCCAAACAATTCTCCCTCAGATAATTTCCACCTGCCCTAACCTTGACCCTAACCTATCCCTTGAAAAACTTCTTCAAGGAGGAGCTGTCCAAGTGGGAATTCTACGGGCTGGGAATTGTCCAAGTGGGGAATTGTCCAAGGAAAGTCTCTGAGTGAGAATTGTCCAAGGAAGCTGGCCATACTTCCTACGGTTGTAAAAAGCTATAGAAACCACTGCACCACGGTCTGTTTGCTCATGCATAGAGTTCTTTCCGTATTTGTATAGGAGTTAGCTTGTGGTAGTATTCACGCCAAAGTACCCCACATTAACCACAGAGTAGTTTCCTATAACTTTGAAAAAAAGTAAATCACTCTTCTTTCTACCACAATTAAAGCCTCCTTGATGAAATTTCTTCTGAAAGAATGGTGGCCTACATGTTATTTTCCAGACTGGTATCAAACAGAAGAGAATGATGGATGATTATCAATAAGGGCTAATGTTTTTCTTCAAACAGCACATCCTCCTTTAATCAAAATTTAGTATTTATGTCCTAGTATAGCATTGTTGCTAAAGTTTGCAGCAGATAATTAAAGGAATAAGGTGACAACATCTTTTTTTTTTTCATCTACCAAAGTGATTTTAAAAATGTTCCACTGGGAAGGCTAATTATGAAAAGACTGGAACTTTCAATTTATCCCTTCTGATGATGACTTGAGGCTGACAATTGTTCCCAGACAGCAAAGAACTTTAATAGATTCCTTGCACATAAATTTGCAAGCATAAAAATACCCTATGAGTGAACACTGGCGTGTACCAGTCTCACACAGACTAAAGACGTCTTAGTGTTTAACCAATGATGTACATTTGATCAATAGGGAGTCCAACATAAAATGACTTTTATGGAAGAGAGCAGAGCAAACAAGTATGTCTCATAAAGTCCCTCTGGTGTGAATTAATTCCAAGATTAAGCTCAAAGGAAACAGTTGGCCCTCTGACTTCTTTCAAAATTCTCCCCACTATTTCAAACTTCAATAAACAGTCAGAAAAAATATCTTGATTAATAGCTCCAAGGTAATCAAGCATTGAATTGGAGCATGCTTCTAATTGCAATTCTTTGTAACTTGAATGAAATAATGTACTTCCATGCTAAAAATGAATAAAATACACATTCTTTCTTTCTCTTACAAAAAATAATTGTAAACATGATTAGACAACTTGCTACTTTGCCACAGCCATACGAAAAGGCAGAGCTATGAAAAACGCCCAAAAATATATGATCTATTCTTCTTCCCATCTTTCTAATCTCAGTTTTGCCTGACATGTTACGCTTTCTCTTTGAGGGAAGCTTGAACCACAGAAAAAAAAAGGGTTTCAGAGCTACAACAAGCAAGTTTGCTTTCACCTCTCAATGCTTGAATTTTATGCGTGAATGGATGTAATGCAAGCAATGAGAGGAGCAAGAAACTGTTGCCATAGTTACCTTCCAATCCCTAAAGGACTGTATTATTCCTAGACAGTTCAGGGACGTAACAAGCAAAATGATGAAGTCACTAGGAAAGCTTTCTATCCTTGGTGAATAGATACGGATCTTGGCATATATATTACAGCTTCTCATCAATAGAAACACCTGAAAAACCAAGCTACAGAAGAGTGTGCAGATGATATTCTCAGTCACAGAAACGATGCCAAGATAAATAGGGAGTATCGCGATGAGAAAAGCAGCTGCTCCGAAAAGCGACGGAGAGCTGCATGCAGCACATCTGGTGGCACTATTCACATAAATTGTACACAGTGGCTCATTCTGCAGACGGAAGACATGGCATACGTCACTCGTTGAATGAGGGAATGACAAAACTATGAAAAAACGCTCATGCACCTGACAGACAACTAATTAAACCGGGATTAGTTACAGAACCGTTGGGCATGGCGTTGTAACTCTTCCCTGGGACAAGCCAGTGAGTTTTAAGATATATACAAAGCTTACAGTTTGATCATCGGCATGAAGCTTGTTTGCTATCTTTGGTTCAACACACACATCTGGCAAAGGTAACTGACTTAGAGAGTAACAACACGCTTCCGCCACAATGCTTGAGATGCAGCAAAATACAGTTCCGACCATTTCTTTTCCTTGCTCTCTCTCTCTCTGTCTCTCTCATGCAGCAGACGCATCACTTCAGTCATAAATCAGACTTACAGTAAAGATGAGAATGTCCTCACATCTAAAGGAAAAAAAATTTATGGTGCTTGATGACACTTAAAAGAAAAAATCACACTGGGAGTGCTTTATATGCTATCCATGTAAAAGGAAAGCAAAGCTACATCCTTTAAGCATTATACATCATGTAGACATTTATTCTGACTACACACATTACATAATTTTTTACTAGTTAGTCATAATTTTAAGGTCATGGATACATACTGTACATTTTTGCATTAATAGGGCCATTTAGCGACATTAAAAGGGCACATACTTGATCACTTCTTGTAAACCATAAGTTTAATTTTCATACTTTGAAGTAATGTACTACTTCACTGTTTATTACAAATGTACCCACTCTCTTTGTAGGTACCTGCAATTCCTGTCTGGATTGCCTTTGACATAGATATGGTTAAGAACTACATTTATTCCTCCCCCTCCACACACACCCTCCACACACACCCTGTCATTCAGTTGGTTTCTTGAATGCAAGCTTTTTAACAGAACAAGCAATTTATCATGGACTTTGATGCATATTCTTCCAATCAGCTTGTCTGGTCATGGGCATAGTTCAATATGGGCATTACATCAATCCACTGACTAAATTCAACGGTAGTTTTTAACTGACATAGTTTACCACAAGAAACTCTTCACATTTGGGGGGGAACAGTGCTCATAATGAGTTTTCTACACATAAGAGGGATGCAAGCAACATTGAGTGGCTGACCTAATTTCATTATTTCATTCTTTCCTGTTGCAAATTACAGACAGAGAGCCTGTTATCCTTCATCTCGCCTTGGCTACGTTTTATAATTTGTTTCTGTTAGTTTTCGCAGCCATGTGAATCCAGACACCTTCATAAGTAAAAGCATACTGTTGTGCTTCCCATCAGTCTTAACCACTTGACTGGTTTGATGACAAACACATAAATTGCAATGTACCACCAAACAGTTGCAACTGTATGAATGTCCAAGCTTGTGTCCTAGCCTGTGTTTGTAACATGTAAGTCTTCAAAGCACTGAGGGCGCACATCCAAACTTTCTGTCGTACTGTAAGATATCATATTAATGTATTATTACTATTATTATTATATAATAATACAATGGGATGCCACATCTCATTATCACCTTGTCACCTTGTGATGCACACCTGGCATCGGATATATTTTCTTGTATACCTTATGCTGAAGTTATACTAAACATGGGAAGTCCAAAACCTTTATACAGGTACAACTCTATTATTACATAGGGGCAGCTGGGTGAACGTTACCAAGCCAGACTGTAGACTTCTCAGCCTGACAGCCTGCCAACTATGAAATATCTCAACCCTTTCAACAGGCAACTTACTGACTCGACCATTGCGAGCAGTAACATACCATCGCCTTCTGACACTCATCATCAGTGTGGTTACTGGTAACTCCATGGCTCCATAGACCTGATACCGGTACTGGTAGATGAGATGTTCTGAATTATGAAGACTGGTCCATGCTCATGGAGTCCAACTATTGGAGAGATGCACTCGGACCCAAGTGTAAGCCTACCTGCAACTGCAAGCTATGAGGGAAGTCTGCCTGTGGCCCACGGTGGAGCAAACTGCTGTGAAGTGACCCTCTAAAGGCAGACATGGTACAAAACGACGTCTCGCAGTTTCCACTACAACAACACACCAGACGATGAGAGAAATCTTGCTATGCAATATCTGAGAGAAACCGAGCTGCACAAAGAAGTGCCATGTACCATTTCCGCAATCGCAACAACCGGTGTATCAAACAACCGGTACCAGAAATGTGAATTGCACTTATGAAATATGTTAAACAAAATTTTGATCTGGACTCTGAATATGCATATTTGTGATATTGTTGTGGATTTGTGGTGAGTACTGTACCTTAGGCCAATCGATTGCATTCCATACTTAATAGGCATGAACATTACAAACACTAGGATTGTTCAACTAGTAGTAGCATGGGGGATAAATCAGGTGTCGCGCCACCTATTTTCCATTGGAAATCCCATGACCTCCCATCGACATTCAAAAATTTCAAATTTTTGCAACTTGGTACTCGACAGTCCTCTGCCTACCAAAACTAACATAGAAAAGGTAACATACCTTCCGTTGTGGCTGCGTCAGGAAGGAATTAATGTATGAAACATTTAAACTGACAAAAGAAAAGAGAGAACAACCCGATGAAATTTTGAACCGTTTCAAGGAGCACTTTGAACCAACAACGAATTTCAGGTTAGCTCACTTTCAGATCCAGATATTAAGACAACTTCCTCCTGAAACTGTAGATGAATTTAAAGCAAGATGTAAAATTAAGGCTACCAAATGTAAATTTACTGTTGATGAAGAACAGGGTAGATCGATAGAACAATTGATAGCTGGTACAGTACCATACCTGAGCATGTTAAGGAGACCTTTCTGGGTAAAGGCAAAAGATCAAAACTAGAAGCTGCAATGGATTTGGCATGTACATTTGACTGAGGCTACCAAACCACATGTGAGAAGCATATCCTTTGATTTCCATCAATGTAGACTCCATTCACAACAAACCTGGGAAAAAAAACATCTAACTGTAAATTGTTTTGGGTTAAACTTTCCGAACAAAGCAAAATGCCCAGCAATAGGCACTATAAGTGTAATAACAGTGGGAAGGAAATTCATTGGGAGTCAGTTTGCAGATTGAAAGAAAAAGATCTCTGATCTTTCACACAACAGAAAGAAATAAGGAAGCAGAGCTAAACCTAAATCTCATAGGAAGTCCTCTGGTAGCAAGCAACAGTCAGAGTTCAAATCTCAAAATTAAGACAAGGGTAATGATAACGTTAACGGACTAAAATTTGAATCAGCGCGTGTTCATAATGCCAATAATTGCAAAGAAAGAAACGAAGCTTTTGCAACTTTGAATATTAAGTTTGACACAAAAAAAGGGTCAAAGTTGGTACAGGGGCTGAAGGTAATGTCCTGATCCTTTTGGTATTTTCAGGCTTCAATGTACCCATCCAGAATTGGTACAGATGGTCAACATCTTTGAAACAGTACCACCCCTACAAGAACTAATGTGACAGCGTACAACAGTGACAGTATTGGCCATCATGGCATTCACAAATTAGTGGGTGAATTAACTGAGTTGTACATTGCCAACGTGAAGGTGTCCGGCACAAGTCTCTGGGGTTAAATTCATCAAAAGAAGAGGAACTTGTAACTCTTCATTGTAGTCCCTCAACAGAGTTTGGCAGCATAAATAGCTTCACATACTTAAAAAGACTGTATTCAGATAAGATTCCAAGGGATTGGCGAATCTGAGCATCAATTCCACTTTGTACTTGACCAAAATGAACCACCTGTGGTCCACGCACCACATGGGTGCCCTGCACGAATGAAGGATGATATCGAAAGGAGTTATATGACATGACATCTCTTGATGTTATTGCACCCACTATTGAGCCATCTAGGATCTACTGTCCAATTGTGGAACTTAAAACTTTCATTTCATAACATTGAAAGAGATGTCCCAAGGACACACCAAAGGCAGTTTTGAAATCAATTTGTCCAAATATTTAGAAAACCATTTCCATCGAGTTTTAGTCTATGTCTCATGCCATCTTTAAGAAATCTAGTATCAAATGTTTTGGTCAGATTTATGACTCTGAAGAGGTACATCCTGATCCAGAGAAATTCGAAGCTTTGTTCAAGCGATAATACAAGGCACCTCAGAATCCACAAGACCTACAAGAGTTTCTAGGAAGTGCTACATTTATGTCCCCATTTATTCTTAACTTGTCAAATCATTTGTACAGCTCCATTAAAGAGAGTTGTTTAAGAATGACAGCATTTTTCAGTGGACTAGTGTGTATGACAAGGCATTTGAGACAATTGAGCAGTTAATTAGCCAGCAAGTGTGGGAGGTCACCGGGAGGAGAGGACGGCACGGCCAAACGCCGCTTCGGCGCTGAGAGTGTCCGTGAGGTAA
>VJOZ01049938.1:0-11107 GCA_009801055.1 Stichopus horrens | reverse complement strand
TAATGGTCTATTGTATGTGAAACATTGAGATTGTACTATTTTGACAATTTGGCATTAGCATGTGAAGGAAACTTGACAGGTTTAGAAAAATTTAGTGAATATCATGAAGCAACTCAATGAGCCTCTTTAACCCACATCCAGCATCTACGTAAGTGTTAGAGTGTCTGAGCAGCATGACCCAATTTTGTAAACACGTACATCCGGATCAGCTTTTTCATTAACACCTGGAGAGGAGACGGTCTGATGGATCTGATTTGGATCTACTTTAAATGTACCTCAAAGGCTTGTTTTTTCCTCAAACTTTCGGGTTTGATCAAGTGAGGAATCTTCCCTCCTTTTAAATTAATGAACACATGCATACATATATTTAATTGCATGTCACTTACATATATATCACCATGCACCTATTAATGGTGTTTTAGCCTACATAAATTCCTTGCTAAGATCTTGACCGACTGGTGGCCTCACAACACAGTGAATAACTGGATTTTTACTGTATGATTGTTTTCCTTTAGGAGGGTTAAGTATGTAATGATAGCACTGCTGTAAAGTATTTTCAATTTTTGGAAAGAATTTTGGAAAACTTAAATTCACAGAGATTGTTACATCAGGAGATGCCAAAACTTGAGAGAGAAAAGAATTATGAACACGACGTAAATGGCATGTTGAGCGATGAAGCTTTGGAAACTAATCAGACAGTAGAGAGTTTCCTGACCATGTAAATTTATTGCAGAAAATCACCAAATACCCACCTCCTTTCAGTTACAAAGAATCCATGCTTCATGTGGTCCTGTTGATTTGAAAACATCACTCTCACAGTATATTAACAACGGAGAGGACCAGTAAAGAGAACGAAACCTTGGGAATATATTTATCAAAATGAANNCACACTTTTGAAATTCAGAGAAATCGAATAATCGTGTCACGTACCTACAGATAGCAGGAATTTTGTATTTCTTTGTTTTCTTCACCTATAATTTCTACAAATCCACACACACTTGTACAAATTTTGTGTTGAATTACTGAGGTGTATCATGCAATAATCAAATCATTAATACTCTGACTTGAATCTATGCATAACTGTTAAAAATATATTGACAATGAAATATGAGGAAAAACAGAAGATTTTCTGTCACGTGGCCTGGTGATTTCATTACAATGTGAGAATTACAGCTTCCTGATTAATTTTTATGAACATTCAAACTGCAATATCTAGGAAAGGAAGCAATGTTACTTAAATGAAATTTGGTAATGGTGTTCACCAAATGTTAGGCTCTCATTTAACTTTGTCAAAAGTCATGACTTGTCATTTTCCATTCAAAGGGAAATACAGTAGGCCATTTAGAATACACCAACATGACATACAAACGAAATAGCTTTTGTCAATTTTAAACCATTCAGTCTCATCACTAAACATCTGTGCCAAAGTTTCATCTCCTCAAAACATTATGTAATGAGTAACAGACGATGCATCATTTGAACTTAAAAAAGTTTGGGTGAACAAATTTGCATTTGAACAACAAATAACTGAGACTCTATCTGAGACAATCTTGTTTAATGAAAAGAAGGCTACTGTCCTTCCTTATTTTGAGTAATCTATCATTCTGCGTCCACAAACATTGGTTTTAAAAATATGGATGTTTCCTGTGAAACAAACGTCTTCTCTGTCAAAAACTGACGATGGAAATGGAATACATATCCACCACCTTGTTGATGTTTAATTGCTAAGCACACGTGCAGGCTTCAATGCAATTACTGCACGCACATCAAACATTGGTATAAATGCATTACACAACTTGCACAGATCAATACGGTTCTGCACTTTGCAAGCAGTGTAAGCAAACAGTAACTTTCAATTCCTGCACTGAGTGCTAAAATAATGTGTTAACTTTGGTATACAATTGACATAACAATGTATCAATTGACAGACAATGTATAAAACAAGTCATTTTCCTCGGTGGGGTGGCCTATACCTACTTGATACATGATAGTGATAGGTACATATACAAGAGATACTCATGCATGCTTTGACGTGATCGATGCTAATCGTTGCCATGGTGAATATTCACATGCAGCAACTCTCACAAATCGAGCAAAGCCTCCTTCAGGTTCATTTACCCTTGATACTTAAACAAACTTCATAATTTTTGCTGGACACATATCGCAGATCTAAAAATGCAGCTCACATACTGTATATCTGAATGAGAGCAACAAGGTTAGATCTCTCTAAAGTTAAACCCTGCTGAAAGTAAATATTCTATAGTATTCA
Organism: Stichopus horrens; assembly: GCA_009801055.1. NCBI lineage: Eukaryota > Metazoa > Echinodermata > Holothuroidea > Aspidochirotida > Stichopodidae > Stichopus > Stichopus horrens. The sequence continues at coordinate 8,838 of VJOZ01049938.1, read as the reverse complement.
TCTGCTGCTAACTTGTCCTACCTACTTCAGATGAATACGCTTACAAAGAAACATTTTATATGAACTATTCTAAACTTTTACCATTGTCGTCCAGTCACGATGAACATACTGAACAACCCGCTTAACTGAAACGGTATGTTCCACAAAAGGGGACAAGTTACACACACTATGAGTACTTTGGGAGTATTCACCATTGATGTGAATGTATGTAATCACATGTTTGCCAACATAATGCACACACTAATTTTTTTGTTTGTTATATGTCTAATAGATGGTTTTAACAGTCTTAAAATTTTGCCTAAGGGATATCCTAACATTGCATGCGCCCCCACTTTGTTCAGTTCCACTTCCAACTGAAAGGCTCATTGTCATCGGTGTGTCAGTTTTGCTTCTAATTCCATAGCAAAATCCAGTCTTGTACTTTGAGGGAAGTGTGAATATATTACCACTTCTTCCAGGGTCAGGGAAACTGTAGTGTGTGAATGAGAACCTACAAGACACCTTGCTTGTGTATGTGATATAGTGATCCGATCCAACAGGGTCTAACAAACTATTTGCAAATCCCCAAATCAAGAGGTTAAGTAGTAAAATATGCTTCTCATTGATTTTACAATGTGGCATGTGCTATACACAAAAGAAAGTTACAGTAGGCCAGGCTTGGTTGGTTACATCAAGACTGCAAATGCTGGATTTATTTGAGTAATCTTCCTGGTCTCCCTGGAGGCAAAAAAGTCTTTGGTAACCGCCAAGTTCACTGCACATATTTGTTCTTTGTAGTCAAACATTTTTAAATAACATAATTTCCATATAGCCTTGAAAAAAACTTCATTTTTTATTACTTTAAGGGCTGAAATGGAAGTACTTCATCTCTATACTGTATGCATGCATGAATGTCTCTATACTGTCCACATGTGTCGTACAACAATCGTATGCAAATGTTGCTACTCTGTATTCCTAATTTTACATGATGAGTATCCCCGTGTATCCCCAATATGAGAAAAAGGGGGGTCAGAGAGGCTTCGGTGTCCAGACTACTGTCCTTAATGGCGCGATAAAATGCATGAAGACACTATAATGCTCTTCAGGGTGTGTTTTCTCTAGCAAAGATTAGTACAACCAATGCCACTTGACTACACTCATCTGACATGCTAGAGTTGTTGGTTTATTAAAGCACCAACCTTCTGCAGGTTGTTGAATCTCAAGCTGAAGCTGGCCCACATGAGTGATGGGAGCACCTTTTAGAGTAAACTTAGCATGCTAATGGCAAAAATGTTGAATTCATTTGATGAACTTAAAGCCATGACAACACCTAGAAAATGACATCGAGAGGACTTTTCCCAGTGTTTCACCATGACGGCTAAGTTTCACGAAAACGGATTGATTGCCACTGAAGGGCACTCACAATGAGAACCAACCACTGACCCACTTCTGGGGAAAACTTGACATGCAACTACATTTCCATCAAGGCGACACTAGAAATGACAGAATTTTTCATCTAAGCTTTAGAGAAAATACTTGCATAGATTGACTCTAAGTTTGCTGTCTTTGAGTCTTTGAATGTGATATAACAAATCTATAATGCCAGTATGACACACTAAACAGAAATCTCTCCTTGGAAATAAAAAGGAATATTGGGTGAAAAATTCCACTACCTTGATGAATTATTGATGATCTCATATTTTTTTCTTACCAATTCAATCAATTTGGTCACAAGATAATTATTCACTTTGTGACTGAACAAGAAAAAGCCATAGAATGATAATGGTTACCAAATTTAAATTAACCATTCTGATGGATGCACATAATTTAAGACCGCAAACTTAATTTAGTTTTGCTATGAAACAGCACCAATGATTCTGGAGACTGACTTTATAATATTAAACTCGATTCAGTATTACAGCATTCAAAATTAGCACAAGTTTTTACATCGCTCTCGCAATTTGCCTCGTTGACTATTGCCTTATTAATCTTATTCAATTCACCTTTACATTTGCAGTTAAACATAGAAAAAGCAAGTGGAAGTTGGTTTTTACAAACAGACTGACAAGAGTTTGGTTTTGTTTCAATATCCATTTTCAGATATCTAGGCCAAGCAGTTGCCTGTGTTTGTTCAGCTCGCTGCCTGAAACTTCCCGATATAATTAGTTGAAGCGAAGAGCACTGTAAATGCGTTTCATATGAACAGGATCAACCGGTTCACCGAGCTGCTAATTCACTATACCTAGCTCTCGCTTGCAATGTCGGGGATCACAAAAGCCACGAAAACAGGACATGAAGTTTGGGAAGATCGGTCGGCTGTGAACTTGCAAAAGAAAATCGAATGAGTTGGCCCCAATTATCACATGGTACATGCAGGGGAAGTTTTCTAATTACTGCATGTAACTGGAATGCCATGGGCTGAAATTGACCTTATGTGCTCCAGTTTTTATAACAGCTGTTTGACAATTCTGGGAGGCTTTGAAATGTCAATGCTGGATTTGTGGTTATAGTGTACTTGCATCTATGGCATAGTTTATTACAGAAACCTCTTTGTGAAGGTAGGTAGACAGACAGCATGACAAAACATTCATCAGTTTATCACTGATCATGTGACATCCACAGTGTCTTTGAGAACAAGCTTCCTTTTTGTTTTAAATATACAACCTTTGTGGACAGCAGCACAGACCTTTAATGATAGATCTACTATATTGTCACTATTTAGTTGCATACATACTAAGTTGGTAAGATTCCTGATAACAGTAGTGGTAAACTCCCTACTGTCACGACAAAACAACATAATGCATGCAAGCTCTTGGAAGTTAAGCCAACTCCCTCTATACTTGACTTGGTATATCCCATAAACTAGCTTGGGAGACCATTGAGAGTGCCCTTGCATGATAGGCCAGTATAAACATTATACCTCAACTGACAATGGTTTCCACCGCAATGTGGTTTATAAACACAGAGCATTTTAAATCATCTTACTAAACTCACTGACAGAAACACTGATTTACATTGCAACATGGTAACTTTGAAACCGATCCACAACAAGTTTACTCCAATCCAAATATCCCCTTCCCCCACTCCCAAAAATCCAAACACTGACTAACATCACTGCAGCACAGTATATGGAAGTGCAATTTGTTGGGATGAGATAAGTAAGCTGAAAATGTGATGTCACTTCTACGTCCTGTATTAAGCTACAATTAACTGAAGGCAACCTCATTAGTTTGAACTAGAGCTGCTTGACACTACACTGTAAGTTAACCAGTTGTTAATTACAGGAAAATTGTGGCACCCTAAAAGTACTGATGGCTAGCAGTTTTCAGTACACATTTCATATGACACCACTTAACATACTTGACATTTAATAACATGATGCATCATGGCTACAAGGTGATAAAAGTGCAGTTGTTGGGATATGACAGGTAAGTTGAGGGCGAATTAAATTTCTAAATCATTGCCCCCTTTACATAATGTGAGTAAACTGAGGTTAACTTTCACACAATCTGAACTAGAACTACTGAATACTGTGCTAGTCATACTGTTGAACAGAAATTTGTCAGTTAGTAACAAGAAAATTGCAGAATGCTAAAACATGGAGCTATTACACAGGCTAAACGTACTGAGATATGCCAGCAGTTGATAAGATATACACTTTCCAAACATTTGCAAGTTTCAGACTTTATTGAAAAACAAAATACCATACACATTTAGTGCCTGTAAGGTGTATCTCATGAGTCACAAAATTCGAACATACGGTGGAATTCTATTCCAATACTTTAATAGCAAAACGTGTTGTACTTTCTCTCACATACAGCTGACACATTTCATACTGCACAAGTGACGGTATCAAAACCAGTATCTCATATTGTTCATCAATTTACATTACATTACATCAATTTAATGACAAATGTGTTAAAAATCAACAATGAATTCTTATGGATAAATATTTAATACAGAAAGTGCAAAGGCCACCAAAAAAAGGGCAGTTTTTTTTTTTTTACCTACAGTGACAACCTACCGTAACTTTGTTCAAGTGGCTAATACCTTCCTAATATTGACATTCATCACACTAATAACTCACATAACCATTCAGTTTAAGCAAACAGCCAAACAGATTAAACACGCTGGCAGGTGCTGGCAGGTACGATAATTGCGGTATGGATAAGTTGAAAATTTTCCTCCCTGGGTTTAGAAAAATGTTCTGTTTGAAGAAAAGTTAAAGTTTCATTCACTATTTGCACGGTTGATTATCAGGTTGCAACTGCTCATGATGGTTACACAAATATTTGGTTAAAAAATACCTTACCATGTTAATTCTATTGGCCATATTCACTGACTATATTGAAACTATTATGGTTATTATGCTTTAGTTGAATTATATTTGCTACCTAGGTTTTCTAGACATTGGTGAAAACCTGTAAGAACTGCGCAACTGAAGACGTGCTATATATAATAAAAATTTATTTTGTTTACAAGAATGGTGAAGACTGGCAATTACCGGACCCGACTGACGAGGGATGGTGATACAGTAATTCTATTTTGAATCATTCACACCTACGAGACCGACCGAGGCAAACTTTCTTCGTCACTGGGGAGATTTTCATCAATAAATCCACATTTCCAGAGGACACTTGGAATCATATATTTCCTTCTTTATGAGTTTGCCTTTCCAAAGTTGATCAGCGAAACAGGAAGTGAGAATTGGTAATTGGACACATTGTATGATGACAAAAAGGAAATTCTAGTGTATGCAACTGGTCCAAACCATTGTACTCAGGTACCCGCAGTCCACGGTCATTGAGGCACCTGGGTACCCAATCTACTTCAATCAACTACAGTAAAGTTTCGCTTTGAGACCGGTGTCCTGCTGATCAGTTGGGCAGCTGGGTCATAACCACTTTAGTGCAAACACAAAGAACTTAAAGGGAAACAAGGCATTTGTTTGACATTCTAAAACAACCGTATTTTTAAAACCAATCTTTGTGGACATAGAGTGATAGATTATTCAAAATAGGAAAGGACAATAGCCTTCTTTTTAAAAATTATCTCGGCTTCAAACTATCCAGAATAAGGCCACTAGAATTGTTCTAAGGGCAAATCTTCACTCTCATATTACTCCGCTTTTGAATGAACTACACTGGCTACCTGTTAAACAGCGCGTGAACTACAAATTACTCCTTCTTGCCTTTCGAGGTCTTAAACTTGGTACCCCCGCCTATCTATCCAACGTGTTACATCCAACAACTAGGACTAGATCCTCCTGATCAGGCTACCTCTTCCAGGTAACTGTTCCGGTTTCTCGTACAAGGACCTATGGGAATTGAACTTTCCACTACGCCGCGCCCTGCCTTTGGATTTCACTCCCGCTGAAGCTCAGGTCTTTAGACTCCCTCAACCAGTTTAAACGGTCCCTCAAGACCTTCATTTTCCCACAATGTAGCTACTTTCTCTGCTCTTTTTTTTTCTTCCGGCACCTGTAAAGCACACTGAGCAGTGCTATTCTCTGGATTCTGCGCTATAGAAGACTTATTATTATTATTAAAAAATAAGTTTTTCACACATAGAAATTTAGTTATTTGTTGCTCAACGATTATTTGTTTACCTAAACTTTTCCAAATTCAAATGATGCATCTTCTGTTACTCATCACATGCATGATGCTTTGAGGAAATGAAACTTTGCAGATGTTTACTGGTGAGACTGCATAGCTTAACAATGATTAAAGCTATTTTCTTTGGATGCCATTTTGGTATATTCTAAATGCCCTACTTCCCTATAAGTGAAATTTGCTCTCATCATGGATCCTGGTCAATTAATGAAAAGACAAAGAAAGTAATAAACTATGACAATCAACTCTCCTGACAAGTAAAATCCTGGATTCATTTCACACTAATAACTCTACAAAATGCTTTTCCAACTTCCACATTACTGTAAGGTTCACAGAAAACTGACAGATTTATTTCAGACCGGTAAAAACAAAAAAAATGCCCACGTTTCCGTGAGGTGCAAAAATATGCCCTATTTGGAAAACCATCATAACGTGACAGAGCAATCAAGAAAGATGTATAAAAGCGGCCAATTTGCTAGAAAAAGGCTGGCCACCCATTTTTCCAAGATCAGCAATAGCCTGCACGTAAAGGAGGATATATCGATGATACAGATTTGACGGGTAGTTTAATAAATTTGGGTTCAAAGCTGCACATTAAAAAAAAGCAACACCCTGAAGCCTTCTGTATCGATGCATGCTTGGGTTGTTCAAGATTCTAAACTCAGCTATTAAAACTGACATAAAAAGCTGGGAATGAGAACTCAAATGTGACACTCACTTGTTCATAATCTTCCAGGATTGTGATTTGTTTGCTCCTCATGGACCTCTTCGCAAGATAGATGGCTGGGAAGAGAAGATCGAAGAAGACTTTTATTAATGCAGAAGCTCAAAAGTACTTTTAGACATTTACAGTACGTACAGGAGAGTCCACGGGATTCGTCAGACAAAACCTGGTGTCAAATGTTTTTAAGAAGATGGGGGGGGAGAAAGAACGTCAGTCTAAAGTGTACTGTACACGGTGATGTACTGTAGTTGATACCGTTGCAAAAGACGCTTTGAAAACTTTTACTTCGCACGTGCCTTATTGTCCTCTCTCCATATCTATGACCATCCTCTAAGGGTGGTTCTACTAGAGAGGAGGTTGCTAGGGGCTGCAGCCTCAAAAGAATGCAGCCTCAAAAGAATTTGGTTAGGTTCCCAAATTTAACAAATGATTTATATAAACCTATCATTCACCATCATTTTTTGGAAGAGAAGCTTTCTGAAACGCAAGATCGCAGAATTAAAGTCTGGACACCTCTAACGAGGCCTGAGGAGTGCCATTTCATGTAATCTGGAAAACCTGTTTGACAAAAAATCTCCTGGTAGACTATGCAGCAACTGATGGTGGGTGCTGCTTAGATGGTACAATGTGAATTAGTTCATCCTGCAAAGTTACCCCCTTAGAACCAGACTTGCTTCCCTGGCCCTTTTTCTTTGCCACTCTTCATCACTCTCCTCTCATGCGCATTACATGCAGTGGGCATGAGACTAGAACAAGCACTCACCACTAAGGATCTATTTTCATCCCCACTTGCGCCTGCATAAACCTTAAGACACACTCCGAAACTAAGCCATCGCTGAGATAATAAGTACCCTGGTATCAAATGGCAACATGTACTTTCCATCCTTTTACACCAATTTGTGCTATACTGTAGAGTGTGTGATGAATAACCAGTAGTCTACCTACGAAAGGTGCAGAGAATGAAATGGTTGGGGATGATACTAACAACTCCCCCTCCCAGTGAGGTCATAAGGTCATTCAAGTAATGACAGCTTGCATGGACCAGTGTGGAAATTGACCACAGCTAATTTAGAAACACAAGTGGAGTTAAAACAAGGATAACTTGGCAAAATGAGTACAGTATGCCCGAGAGTCCCAACTCCACGCCAACTTATCCCGATCCCCACTTTCACACCCTGTGGTAGTCTATTTAACATACAACTGAGGCCTCTTATGTTCCATTAGCTGGTAAATCGGGCTGAATATTATCTGTCTGAATGGTATAAAGCATGAGCAGTTTTTCTAATCTACTTTGTACATTACAGGCAAATGAGGCAACTAACTCCTCACATACTGCTCCCTTAGGCCTACTTCTGTTTCATTACAGATGGTTCGGGTGGCATAAGAAAAATGCCAGGCAGCATATCTTACACAAGTACTCATCAAAACTGTCAAGCAACTGCACCTCAAGGCAGAATGTAATTGGATGAAAATTTCTCCCCACATTAAAGAATTTCAGAGCAGAGACGTCCATTTACGTAGCAGACCCGTTTAATCTACATGGCTGTGGGAGTAGCTATACTAGCTAAAACTAGCATGCATTTGGATATGTATTTTGTATTGGTTCTCAAAATTAGCACATTTATACAAGAACAGTTTTCTCTCAATAGTACAGTTGAAGATTACACACCAATTGAACGGGCATTTTACTCAAATGACAAAAATACAATCCTCTGCAATGTATAGATCCAAAGATGTCTGTGGGATATGGCAGTTCCAATAGCTTGAGTGGAGTCACATCTCCGATCAACTTTCCTTGGAGTCACAACTACCCGTGAAATTATCACAATTGTTAAAACCACTCATGAAGATTATTTTTATGATGATTATTTTTTATGTGCTTAGCAGGTTCACTTGATGTTCCATTTCTTTCCCAATTAGGCCTAGCTTATACATCTTACAACTCAGATTACAAACAAGAAGAGTTTAGTGTAACCCAACACTGTTTAGGGACTTTCAGTGATTTGTGTGATAATTTTTGTTCACAATATAATGTTGAATATGTGTAAATGGCAGTCATGAAATCACTGAAACCATTAAGAAGTACCGAAGGTAGTCATGGCGAGCTTCAGAGTTGCGAGATTCGTGACTATATTCAGGACTCGGGTCCTTGACTCACAAAATAGTTGAGTCACCCATACCATACCTAGATGGTGGCCAACCAATTTGGCTATTACTTAAGATGGTTTGCCACCCAACACTGACCCATGCCAGAAATCATTATACAATTAAGCAGAAAAGAGTTATGGTATTATGTAATTATAAAATAAAAAATATGGGATTATTTAACTTACAACTAATAACTGACCATTCCATCACAATCATACATGTACATCAACATCTAGCTAGAGTATCTCTTCAAAGGTAAAATAACAATTCCAATTAAAGGGAAATAGGGCATTTAGAATATACCAATATGACATATAAAAGAAACTATCAGTAATCATTGCAAAACCCTTCAGTGTCATCAATAAACGTCTACCA
>VJOZ01049916.1:0-14644 GCA_009801055.1 Stichopus horrens | reverse complement strand
TCTGTACAAGCTTCCTTTCTTGAGCTTTATCACGATTTTCAAGATTTATCAAGTTTTAACAACTTGACAATTGTTGACCTCACATGACCTTTGATCTCCACTAATGATAATAGGGTTCCCTTGATAATCAATGAGATCCATTAACATACTAAATACAAGATTGGACTAAGTTTGCCTTTTTGAGATATGATATTTACAAGTTTCATAATGTAACCCCTGTTGACCTCAAACGGCCTTTGATCTTTACCTCAGACAATAGGACTCCTGTACTGAATGAGATACATCTACACACTTAATATGAGATCTGTGAAAGTTTTCCTTATTGAGATATCATGTTTACAAGTTTTTCACATTTGACCATTGACCTCAAATGACCTTTGACTTTCACTAAAATCAACAGAGATCTTTCACTCAATGAAATAAACTGGCATACTAAACATGTGACCTGCCTGAGCTTCCCTTCTTGAGATATTGTTTACGAGGTTTCCACAATTTGACCCCTGTTGACCATATATGACCTTCATCAAAATCAATGGGCTTCATGTGCATAATGAGATTCCCTTACATGCTAAAGACCTGTCCAAGTTTTCCTTCTTTAGATTCTATGTTTACAAGGTTTTTGCAAGTTGACCCCATTGACCAGAAATGACCTTTGACCTCCATCAAATTAAATAGGATTCTTACATTCAATGTGGTACACCTATGTACTAAATATCAGATCTGTCCAAGCTTCCCTTCTTGAAATATTGTGTCTACAAGGTAGGCATCACTAACACACATACGTACACACAAACACAAAAGTTGTGTGATTACAAAGGTTTCGATTATCAAAACCAAAATAAATGGAAGGGGTTGTGTAAACAGCCAAAATTTAACATAATAATGGTAATTGGTGTCCTATGTGACTTTGAGACACTTGCCCAAGCATGTAGTTAAAAGATACAGTCCCTTTGTATGCTGTGCTGTCTTGGTAAGCTGTCAAAGTGAGCTTGGTAACCTTCAAACGTTTTTGCCCCCAAAGAGTCATTATGAATCAAAACATTAGTATTGACCTAAAACCTCACATGATATCTCAAGGATACAAAGCTCTCTTAAGCTGTTTACACAACAGATGGTCAAGCAAGGAGAAAGCAGTGCAAGCCAAGTTGTAGAGCACAAGGTATTTCTTTGCAGGTCAGCTACACCATCAGGAAACTTCGCTAGCTGTAATAGTGTGCTATAGACTGGTCAGCACAAAGGTGGTTTTAACTTAGATGACAACAGATAAAGTACAAAGAAACAGCAGCATAACATGAAATTACTCTTCTTTTCCCCTCTGTTTTCTTGTTCTCGTTGCTGTTGAGAAGACTATAAGAAACGTGAATTTGAAATATGAGAGTCGAGGCAGGGGCAGGGTAGTGGTGATGTTAGGATCAACTTATTTATGACATACTTCTATCAAATATCTGAGAATATGTAGACAATAGAAAATTCAAGACATTATGAAACCTTTCGATTTGCAATATGTAATATATGAATTATTTCTTTTTAGATACACAACTCAGATTTTACAGGAGAAACATTTTTTCACTGTTTTTATCTTCATGATGTATGGAAATATTACCCACGGGTCAAAACTGTACCACTCAAAGTCAACACACCCTTCAGCTGCACAGTGACTAAGAACTCAGTCCGGTGTGGTTCTTCCTGTGGACTAGAAAGACCTGGAGCTGACGTTGCCCAGGTTCAGAGAACAGCCCAACAGTGTTGTAGTCATGCCTGACCTCAGTCTCCACACCTCAGGGATCAAGCAGCCTCAAAGCCTCCGTATATATGGTGTTGTGGCATTACACGTCATCACAGACATCTTATTATTGCTTTTCTCATCCCAACACACTGAGCGCACTATTTTTATGAAAATCCTTCAGATGGAAAAACTCTCCCACAATGCATTAGTCTTTTCCAACGCCCCACACAGAAATTCTGGGTCCACTCAAAGGGACAGTGGTTATTGCTGCTAATTTGAAATGAAGTAAATGCAGAGCAAGTAATTCCTCCTTTCTTGTCTGATGGTAATTATCCAAGAAAAATTTAAATCTTATGGGAACCAAAATTGGGTAAATGGAAGTCACTATGGATTAGGGAATTGTTAGTCATAAGATCAATCAGAGACAAAAGATTTCCATGATGACGCACGTTAATACTGAAACAGTGCCCTTCCTACAGAATGGTCACAGATTTCCTCTTTTTAAAGAGAGGAATATGATAAACAATGGGATCAGTATCTATAGCAATGAAAGATCGTTTTCCCTTCGCATTACTACAGTCACACAATTAAGCCGAACTGCCACACATTGCCCTTAAACCTTTGGCTACACATCCACTAACTTGCACCAATGAGTGACTATTAACCTGCGTAGAGAATGAGAGTTGAACACAGATGGCTTCCACGAAACAAGCATGATCATTAGCTAGTGTTTTTGTTTCTCAAACTCCTTCTCTGTAGTGTCATACCATGGTACGCTAGGACATCAGAAGTGGTTTCTGAACGATCAAATACTCCTAGCACAAAACAGGAAAATTGTTCAGCGACGAACCATCCTAACAAAACTGAGCCCATCAATTTTGTCATCTTTGCATACATGCAAAAATCAAGACACATTCACTGTGGTTAATGTGGCACACACAATGATTACTTGAAGGTGAGCATATATCACTCATTCTGATGGGTAAACTGTGGGTCTACTAAATTACAACTGCATAACGATTAAAAGATCTTGAACTCTGATATTGAAACCGCATTAATGTATGAAATCATTACGAACGAGTTGAAACATTTCAAAATAACATGAAGCACTTAATCTCTTGCTACTACATAAGCATGAGCCTCATTACGTCGTCTTCATGTTTCTGTCACATGATTGTTGCTCATTTACATGTGAGAGGATGATGGGTTAAGTCCACAAACATGAATTGTGATATGAGAAGAGAAGAATTATACCTGAATAATGCAACAAATCTGCATACAATTTTAGAGCATCGCAACATTTTATTGGCCATATATATATATTTCAAAGACTTCTTTTTCATTGTAAAAGAGAAAGCTGATTCATTTTCTCAAGGAAGCAATGCTCCCCCAGGGCGTCTAAAGAACAGATCACTTGAGTGTGAAAGACGTCTTTCAAAGTGTCAGCAATCTCTGATCGACTAATCTCTGATACATCAATCTCTGATTATCTGATAGATTGATCTCTGATGGATCGATTTCTAATAGATCGATCTCTGATAGATCAGTGTAAAAGTACCGTTATAGACAATCTATCAATAGCACGACAGACAACTTGTTTCTTTGACTATTTAATGCTAGCAAAATGTTTGTGTCCATAAAACAAAACCATGGCTTAATTTAAGTGACCCCTGTTGTCATAATTCAACAGACAACATTGGCTACACAAGAAGCGTAGAAAAACAAGCTGCATTATTTTTCTTTTAAAATGCTAGACCATACAAAAGTAGGACTTAGCCATGCCAGAGAGATGATACTGTGCTCATGCATGTACTATGGAACATGTGTCATTAATATAATGGCATGAAGTGGTATGATTGGCCAATGCATCACATCGCCAAAATATCAGACAGTCACGCAAGGGTGTTGTTGCGATGCTCAGAGACGGCAAACTCAGATAATGCATTTGAACGTATGTATATCTATACAATTACGATTAAATGAATAAATTAAATCATCTCTTTTCAGCACTGATTGGTATCCTACAATCAAACCTTTCAAGTGACGCATCACTAATTGACTGATATTCAGAGAGTTTGAAATATTTCATAAACAATGAAATGATGATTACATACACACACATGCACACACACACACACACACATACATGGCATGATGTGACATGACCTTGACATGAAGTGACCTTCAGTGCATGAATTTCAGTGGGGACTATATTATTCACACACAGCAAAACAAATTTTTTCTCACATACAACACATGGATAAACACCATTCTTTGTTTGAAATCATTTTGATGTCGTATTGAGTTTCAACTTTTTCAAACTTTGCAAAACAGTAAAGATTTCTGAAAACCAAATACCGCAGTGTGATGACTGATGAAAGGCTGCATATCAACTGAATATTCAAAGAAATGGTTTTCATGTTTGTTTGTATCACATCTGAAACTGAGATGGCCTGCTCATCAAATGTTACAACATCCTCTTCGAAATAGGAGGTCATTGATGACTTGACTGAATACTCTAAGGAATCTCCAACGGGTCACCACAAAATGAGGACCGCCTTCAACCAGGGCTACTTCCAACAAGGGTGACCCCGGATAAGGTATCATCTCCAACTAAGAAAACTGCCGAGTGGGTGTCCTCTCCAACCAGTGTCACCTCTTCCTTTTTCTCGAAGGTTGGTTCTTCTTTCTAGGGGATGATTTTTTCGTCACCTTTGAACCTGCCGAATAATCACAGAATTATACGTATGCAATCCTGCAGTCTGCTACACCGAGTCATCACAGAATTTTTGTAATGTGCTAAAATCATGTCTCAAGAAGATCTTTTTTCTGCATGATAGAACATGATGTGATATCCAGACATACCATAATGGTCAGGATATGTCTTCTTGAGAAAACATAAACATGTATGATATCATGTGAGGATTCCCTGGATTCATTACCGTTACATTCTGTAGTTTTTTATGATAACTTCAGAACATACCAGAAAAGATTAACATAAAACTTAAACCCTTCCAGATAGAGATATTTTCCTTGCATCATCAATACACACTGGCGATGTCAGTTCTTTGTGCAATTTAATAACCCTGATAGTCACATTTAACGGTGAGTGACAAAGCTAGTGTTCAGGGTTATTGATCAACTTCATAGAAAGAAGTAACAAACAGCGACAAACCTACACCACTTTAAAAGAGAAATTGTATCATAAATCACTGCTGACATTTGACCTCCCCCTAAAAAAGGGATTTATTGTCCAACAACAGCATCACATTGCACAAGGACAGACACACACACTCACTTACACACACACACATGCACAATCAAAAAGAAAACTTGGTTTGCGTAGCTTTGCTATGTTTGCCTGCAACAACGCAATAATGAAGTAGTTACAAATGACACTTTTTTTTTACTTTTTCAACTCAGTGTATACAAGTATTACTGCACCAATCATATGACTGCACATGACCTGTTCAGATGTTTTTAAAAATTACTCAGACAAATTGAAAAGTTGTTGAGAACCTTATGCCACTAACAATCCCGAATAAAACATAAATATTAACATAAAGTAAATACTTTTCTTTCATGAAGATTTCTCAACGATTAAACGATGTCCCACCTTTTGCTGTATTTTTCTTTTGTTTTTTCTGCAACTTTCTTGGACTCGTAGTTTCGGGTGACTTCTTTTTATCTTCTGGACTTTTAGCCCCTTGTTCTGTAAGATAAAGCATATAATAGACTATTGGTCTGACTCACAGAGCATAATGACATATAAGTAAGTGGTCCAAACCCACTCATTTAGACCCAACAAGCTCCAAAACAACAGATGATGAAAGTTCAAATGTTAGTATTTTAACAGGACATGAATAAACGATAGGACATGATAGACCTACCGTGAAAACATATTCCAATAAAAGTGCAGGCAAACTTAAATTTGGGTACCTTGAAAAGTGCTAACCCATTAATGATAACCATGTTTCAAGGTTTAACTTACCATGTTACAGTGATAATTTATAACATTAAAGTTCAAAGACAAGTAATGATCTTTGCATATCACAAAAGGAACAAAGGAATATGTAAGAGGAAAACTCGTTAAAATTTATGATACAAGTACCCTAGGCTTTGATCCATGTAAAAGGACTATGGATGGCAAGATGAGAAGTGGGGGTGCTCGTCTAGAATAGTGCCACACAGTGATTTCCGGAATGTAATACCGGTGCATATGAGAACAGCAAATAGTGCAGTTGCTGTGCTGAGATAAGTGAACAGCACAGAGTATGCATCACAATACATTATTGGTAAGGGCAGTGCTCATGAAACAGTTACTATAGAGACACAGGTTCAGCAGAGGAAGAGTGAACCAAGTTTGATGGGATAGGTCAGCAAGGAGTCACCAAAAGAGGAAAAAAAGCCACATGAAACTGAAGTAATCCTTTGAAGAGAAGATCGAAATTATAGGTTATTGTAAATAAGTGATGAGCATTCTACACTACAAAACAATCTCCAGTAGAGTGGCAACTTTGGACCTTTCAAAGAGTATCATTTGACATATATCACTAGGTTTGGTACAAAAAGTCTGTCAAAACAGCACAAACCTTGCTCAAAAAGTGCTGGGAGAATATAGTAAAGTTGAACATGTTTAACCATGCTGACAAAATTTATTTTGTCTTAAACATAGGTAAAATGTCTAATGTGACAGTCTAATTAACAAAATTTGCACCAGTTTGCAGCAAAGTGCCTTCTAAAACACCAAACTTTCACAATGGAACACCCTCTAGCCTTTCCTTCCCAGAAATGCCATCAGTGGTGCATTATATCAAACATATCTAGTCATGTGGCACTTCAGCAAATTTAATTGAGGAATCCTGGTCTAAATGATCCCCAAACTCCTGTGACAAATGAGGAATAATAAAAAAACGATCATAAAAGGCATTTTCCAGTAAAAACGACACCCACTTGGTCCACAAAAATGTCAAAACTTTGCACAAGTTAATGTTTGAGACAGCACCATACATGATCCATGATAACTGCATGATAACGCAAACATTGCACAGCGGTTTCGCTCGCTGTTTGTCACAGTGCAACTTCTGCATCGTGGACTTGTCCCTTTCAAAACTTTTGGCAGTTTCAAACGATCCGTCAATACACGACGATTCATGTCAGACTGAGCGTTTTTGACATGTTGTTTTGTATCACTATGGATTTTGTGAGAGTGTTTTGAACATGGTCTGAACTATTCTTTGAATAGACATGTTTCTAATGACAAAACAAAATACTGCCCTCTATCTGTTCAGAAGCTACTTTGTGACTTTTGACATTACAAAAATGGGGGGCGAGTAGAGTATGTACGCAGCCCAGATGTACACTGAGTATATGTGCTCATCTACACACTGAAGGAGATCTCCTCCACATTCTTAGCGTTCCATGTCATTGTGATCCTAGTTTCCAAGTAGTTGCCTTGAAAGCAACTACCCATCAGAACAGCTGAATCTAAACAAGTTTTCAAGCATCATCTATTAAAAACTCCACTTGTCTTTGTCATATGTCAGCATTTTTACATTGTATACACTGTGTGTTTTGCATTTCTATATGCACCATGATTATTATCTATAATTAATATCTCTCAAATTTAGACGTCCACAGAATCATCACAAGACTTTGATGTAAACACATTCTTGCGATTAACTGATGTGGTTTTTTTTCTTGTTGATCAGGTGGTCAACATTTTTATCAGAACATTGCCTGATATGTGATCTGATCTGATCTTGTCTCTGTCAAGAGTGTTCTCACCGACACAATTTTTTATTCCTGGCCAAAGGCAGGCAAGGAATCTATGGGATGGTGATGGTGTGTGTGTGTGTGTGTGTGTGTGTATGTGTGTGATGCCTTGGCTTGCAAACACAATATCTCAACGAGCGAAAGTTGCTTGAACTTCAAAGTTGGTGTATCTCATTAAGTATACAAGAATTTCATTGTCTTTGGTGAAGGCCAAAGGTCATTTGAGGTCAGCAGGGTCACATTATGAAATTCTTGTAAATGTCATATATCTCCAAAGGGAAGCTTTGACAGATGTCATACTCAGTGTGCAGTTGTATCTCATTGAATACAAGAACCATTTGGTTTTTATTGGAGGTCAAGGATCATTCGATGTCATCAAGGGTTAAATTGTGAAAATCTTGAAGACTGATCTCAAGAAAGGAAGCTTCTACGCATCTCATATTTCATGTAAAGCACAGGCAGCCTTTGACACATACTAAAAAAAATGCTCATAATCAGATCATCGAAACCACAATGCATTTGCGCATTCTGGTTATGATAGTCACAGGACACGTGACATGAGGTCAGCAAAAAATCATACTGTGAAAACCTTGCAGACATGGTATCTCAAGGAGGGTAAGGTGAATGAAGTTCAAAACTGGTATGTTGGTTATCCTTTTTTCATCATAAAATATTGGCAAGCAAAGAAAAGTCCTTTGACTTTCTGGTTATTGTATGTATTTTGTAGTCTCTGGAATGCTTTTTAACACAAATCCCAAATTATCGTAACTTTTTCAGATACTTTTCAACCTTCCAGAGGGAACAAAGGGGGCATTTCTCAACTTCCCATCCTTGTTCACGCATTAATACATCTCCCGGTGTAAATATATTTGGAAGTTGATGGACATCAGCGTGCATCAGCATCTAAATTTCGCCAACCCGAAGTTTTACCGATAGTGGCAAACTATGCCCGATCTAAGTTGATCCCTAATACATACCTTCATCGTCTGACTCAGATAGATTATATCTTTGTAAGGTTGGCATCAGTTTGTCAATTAAAGGTCTGGTATCTGGTTCTTTTGCAAGCTTTCTCTTGCTAGCTGGTCGCTTTCTTTCGGTTTCAGTTCTCGTCGGCGACAGAGTTACACCTTGTCTTTCTTCCGAGGAGGACTGACTTGCACTTTCCCCCTGCTAAATGAATTAAATCAAATAGGAAAACTGTAAAATAGTACTGAACACCCATAAATAATGGAATACAATAACACAAAATCTCTTTCAAAAGGCACTGTATCTAATACCAGTCTCCAGAAAAGCCCATTTCTGAGGTAAATGAATGATTAAATGGTGGACGTATCATGATAGAAGTAAATATCCCATCATGTCCCAGAAACATCCAGTTGTTGACATAGCTTTCTTTAGTAGGTTTTGAGTTTCTTTCTGGAGACCTCAAATGATCTTTGACCTCCCTGAAGAAGAATAAGGAACATCTACTCATAATGGACTAACTACACACCAACTTTGTGAATTTAGAGCAACTTTCCTTTCTTCTTACAAGCAAAGGTATCACATACCTACCTTCGTACGTACGTACATACATACACCCCCCCCACACACACATATATGCCATCACCATCACACAGATTACTTGCCTGCCTTAAAGAATCAGACAAAAAGGGAGGTCATTCTTGCTTGTTTGAGAGTAACCTGCGGACATAACAAAATGTCTCAAACTTTGCCAATAAATAAACAGAATAAATCAACTCTCTCCTTTGAAGCAAGTCTCCCATACTGTTCCTCAATTGCCCTTTTCAAGAATTTTACGTAATTTCTCTGAATTTGGAAACTTTTCCAGGTCTTGAAGTAATTTTCCAAATTTTCATGACTTTTCCAAGTGTTCGTGACCATAGGAATTCCGGTAAATATCTCATCCTATTTTACACAGCATTATTACCACGACAGCGAGAAAAAAAAAAATCTAGGACCTTGGCAAGCTTTGTTATAATTGGTGAAAATTCCACTTCTCTCAAGTAAAATCTACTTGTCACGACTGCAGAATGGGAACAAGACAATGAACCATGTTGGGTAGCAATTTGAAAATATCATTTTGCTAAGTGTTTTTTTTTTATTGTGGTGTATATCATGGTACTACCAGGGTAAATAACCCCCCCTCTTTTCCACCACTTCAATACTGACACCAAGAACTTACCTCTACGCCCATTGAGTATGACTTTGCTTTCAGGGCAGCGATTGTGTCACCGCGGTTTCCACGTTTGGTCGGTTTGTTATTCCTGTCTTCTTCTTCATCATCGTCCACATCTTGAAATCTGAGATTGTAAGTAAGGATAATGACATCTTCTACATATCACATTGATCATAAAAAAAGAAACATACATGTACTGCAATGCAAGAAGGTTGAAACAGGAGTGTCTGGGGTGGTTTTGCAGGAAACTAGGGAAGGAGAGATACTCCTTAAGATATTGTCTTGTACAAATTTTCACATCTTGAACCATATTGATCTCAAATTTAACCATTGATTTTCATGATCACCATTTGCAAACAGTGCCACCTAAAACACAAAGTCTGAAGTACAAGAAAATTGCACTAACTAAAAATGCAAGCTTGAAGCTCAAATAACTTGCACTACTTTAACACAAGAGTGAGTTTGTGACTCAGGTATTGCTTGCAATAATATGCCTAAAACACTAAGTTCGAAGTTCAGGTTGATTGAGTTTTCCGAACACAAGGTTTGAGGCTCAAATAACTTGCAATACCTAAATACAAACTCTTTAGCTCGGGTAACTTGCACTAAACCAAACACGGAGTTTATGGCTCGAGTAACTTGGAACAAATTTTGAAAAAGAAAAGAAATTTTGAGCTCAGATAGCTTGCACTAGTGAACCTAAAGTACAAAGCTCAGGTTACTTGCACTACCTCAACACAAAGTCCAAAGCTCAGATTCACTGAGCGACCTAAACAAAGTATTAGGCCATAGCTAAGAACCTACAGGAAGGTCTGATACCTCCTAAAAACTTATACCTACAATCTTGGACAAAAAACCTTGGGACATCCTGCGCCCCTGTTCAATGTCGGCTATAGGATTGCTGTTCAAAGGGTACATTCACTTCGAGAGCCCAACATTGGAAAGGGGTGCGGGGTTTCATGTTATCCTCTCACCTACAATTCAGTATTATATTTGCAACATACGACAAAGTGTCCCAGCAATGTTGTCCAAGATTGTAGAAATAACTTAGACCTCATAACTATAATAAACTATATAATAAATGTATCTCAACATTCAAGTGAAATCTACTGGACCCATAAAATTGCTATAAAAATGAAGCTACCAAAACAAAAGAACAAAGAAAAAAGAACTACTCTAATGAAAAATTTAAAAATTTATTGCATTACTTGTTGGAGATGACCTCAGCCATGGACCTTGTGACATGATTTAATTTCTCCGAAACTCCCAATTGACCCTTCATCAGTTGATACTTGTGATGAGTTTCATGTAATTTCTAAAAAGCAATGAACAATACAAACAGAAAGAAACAACGTAAAATATCGTAAAGGGGTCATTGTAGTTGAAGAGTGAATAGACTCATTCAAAACATGTATGATAAAAAAAATTAGGTGATAAAAAAATTTGTGACAAAAATAGCTTCACACAACTTGAATACTTAGAAAAGAAGGACATTAAATGTAGACAATTAGATTATTTTTATTTGAAACTATCTGTAAAATAAATATTTTTCACTTACATGGGAATTCCAAATCACTTCATATCTCCATTTATTTTATCCTATCTTATATGCATTCTCACTGTGGGTAATATCAAAATCCTGGATCATGTGTCCTTACTGGCAATATGGCTTTCATTGAAATGTTTCTGGCCATGTTAAAAGTAGGACAACTTTGAAATGGCTTTGTCCCGACTTCGTTTTAGTTTTTGGGCAATGCATGAACACCAGTCATTCCAAGTGGAAGGAGCATTTACAAAGCAAACAAAAACAAAATGCCACTTTGTTGGAGCTCTGGAATATAGAGGGAAAATTAAGAGACTACTGCAAGGGCATCACAATGATAGAGACTAATACCCCCTCTCAAAATAACCAAAAAAATGTAAGAAAACTAGTCACAGTACTATGTACCTTAGGGCAAAGTACAGCTGACATTATATCATCAAAGGGCCATTTACCATCAACTCCTTGCAATATTGGAGTCTTTTGCTGGCAACACACTATCTGCAAGGATATGTAAGGTAACACTAAAACACGCTGTAATCTGTCACAAGAAGTAGTCCTCCCAAATTTTGCAGTTGTACTGGTACCAACAGTACAAGTACTGTAAACAGTATTTCCCTGATTGAGCAGCTCTGACTCTGACATCATAATAAAGTCTATACATTTACCAAAAGGCATAACAATTGCTCTTTTGAAATGTTTACATGACAGATGGCTCAAGCTGGGAATAGGCAGTGCAAGCTAATTTGTAGACAACTCAAGGTCCAAATATGATCATGGACAGTGGAATTCATCATCAGAAAACTTACTCAGCTACAGTATGCTGTAATTAAAACTACTAAAAAAAACAGAAAATATTTAAGTCACTAATTTTTTTTTTTACTTATAGGCACAATATGGCCTTGCAGTTCTTTCTACACAAAAGTAAAACTTATTAATGAAAATGGTAATTTGGAAGCAGTCACAGCGTTTCCACTAGAAAGCTGTGTAGTTGAGGTGTGGGGTCAGGTCAGGGTGGAACAAGGCATATAAACAGCCATCTACGCATGACGCTACTGTGGCCTTTACGTACTAACTTGAATATTTATGTTACAGTAGGCAATTAGGACAGCTGCCAAGCACAAATGTCATGCTGTAGGTAAATGCAAAGATACCATATATCATGATGCAATATTTAATGGATATTATGGATTTACATTCAGCATTTATGCCACCAAGTTGCATGTGACATGCAAGTGAATTAAGATACAGGTAGACTCTTCTAAACATTCATCCAGATCAACCATTATCTTTTCTTTTAACTGGAAATCTACCACTGAATTTATGCCTCATCAGTGAGCTGACAGTAACTCATCACCTTAAGCTATATTTTTGGCTTCCGGATAGCAAAATTCTGACCTGGTTCTAACTTACAGCCCTTTTTAGGTGACAGTGAATTCGAATGATGCAGAGTAGCTAATATTCTGTATTAAACACAGGGATCCATTTTTTTTTATGACACATGTGAAGGAATTTTAGACAGACTGTAAGAGGGACTAGAAGTCAGTGGTTAGGAGAATTGAAACTATCTGGGGTGATGAGTTTTTATCTTTAAATCAAGTAGGTTGTTACTTCTACTGCAAGCTGGAGGGTAGAGTACATTCTGTGAAATTACTTGACCCATTACTTTGTGTACCAGAATAATAACAGATTATAGTCCCTGACAAGATTTGTTTTCGATAGGAAAAAGGGATAATTTACTGAGCATTCTGATGGCAATCTGTGATGGCTAGCTCGACGTTACATCGATGTTTAGAGCCAAAAAGTAAACCATCAACATGTCAACCAAATAACATTAGGAGCTTTGACATTTACAAAACTCACTCAAAAAAAAAACAAGACAACAAAAAAAACTTTTATAGGTTAATAACAGGAACTGTTTAATGGTAAACCAGCACGTAACAGTAATATTGTTAGAAGCGAGAAGAAACGTTTGATGAAATCGTTATGGAAACGGGCAAAAATGGAAAGGGAAACGGTCATGTTGACAAGACGACAACGGTGTTTCGTTCCTTGGATACAGCATGTAAATCAAACCTGTGAGGCAATGGAGGAGTTGGGATAGGAGATGCCCTGCCTACAATGGCAGGACGACAAGCAGCCTTCTCAGCAGGTGCTGGTATGTAACGTTTTCTCAACGTACATACCGAAACACCTGCAAACAATGGAAGAATTGTCTCATCTAAGATCCAAAGTCTCTATGTTTATGAGTCTAGTCTTAACGCCTGATGATTGGCTCAAAAGTGCATTTATAGCCTAAGGAAGAGACATATTGAGTGCCATTGAGTGTAATTGATTACCTCGGCATACACGGCTTTTAATAGCTTAATCTGAATGCAGGTTTAGTCAGAATCTGATCGACAATTCACAGACATTGGCACAAAGATTGCAGTCAGAGCAGATGCATGAGTAATACAAGTCTGTTGTGTGCAGTAGACCACAAGCAGCTGGACAACCATAAGTGATAAATTCAGAATGAGTCAGCTGGCTTGAGACCTGGATGATACTGTACCTTGCTCTGAATACAATGTAAGGCGGCGCCACCTATAGGCAACTAGACAGGGCACTCGTAAAGTGAACAATATTACTTCATATGAATCAGCCTGGTAGATATTTCTCCATTCGAAGTTGTGCCAGGATATCCATCCATTTATGGAAGCAAGTGCATACCTGACGTTGCCAAATTAAAACATTTTGGTTGCCATATATTCAATACTAGCACCGTGACGGTCTACATTCTGCAAAGCTTGCATGTTCTCAAACCTTTAAATGTACACTGCTATACTTAAAGTGATAACATGTGTACAAAAAAACCAAGATTTTTTGTTTTTGTGTAAAAATCAAGACTATGTTTGATCGTAAATTTGCTCTATTTCTTTAAATACTTGGAGTCCAGGTCTCACTGGTGATTAAAAAATGTAGTACTCACACTGTAGCTCCTTGATCAGTATCAGGAATTATACTATTTAGTGCAACAAAGCACTTTTCTTTACATGCAAAGTGTAAGAAGCTTCTTATACTTAATATGATACATCATCACACAACTATTATTACATGCAGTTTCTATTGTTGAGGTACTGTATATGTTTACAAGATATTCATGGTTTTACCTAGAGCTGCTGACCTTATATAACCAACAGGAAAAACAATAGTGATCTTGCATCCATTGTGGTTGACCAGCATTCTAATATGAGATCAAAGGTCGCATTCTAGTGAAAGTGTTTCCAATGTTTCACACGTCTTGACCTATGCTGGCCTTAAAAGGATGGTTCAGCCACAAAGTTAGCTTGGATATATTGAAGAGTACGTTTACCCCAACCATTCTGGTGAAACTTAGATTCAGTTCCCATGTGTGGTTCTCAAGATACTACCAGTTGAAGTTACC
>VJOZ01049885.1:0-16176 GCA_009801055.1 Stichopus horrens | reverse complement strand
GGGGGGTGGGCGATCTGCGGTATATGACAGCCTGTCTTTAAAGTTCACCACGTTCACATTGATCGTCACAGATAGACGTTGAAGAGAGCTGGAACGTACCATTGGGCCGAAGGTGAGTGTTTTCTTTACAGATGTAAGCATATCTACAATGTATATGTCGACCAAAGAACCAGAGAGCATAATTGCACTTGTCAAGGATTCTTTAAGGATTTGGAATTAAAATGACAATACCAATCATCGGCCTTGCTTAAGTTACAAACTTATGGCTCCATTCCACCATAAGATACAACAGCCTACTGCATGAATGTTCAGAAGAACCACAGAACTCTGTACGCTGATGAAAAGAAGAACATTCACAATTAAGTTTAGTGAAATAGGAACACATTTCAAAATGAATGACTACGAGATATGGATTCCTTGCGATATTATTGTAATATTATTTGACGCACCTTGATGCGTCCATAAACATTTACCGCAACATATGAAAATGTCTAAACAGAGTGTTTGTTGTGTTGTTTCGTTTCACTGTATTCCTTGCCGGTCAAGTAATTACCCCGCTCTCCATAGTCTTGGCGTCGATAGGCTATGGGACGTCGTATCTTTATCCACTTATTCCTCTCCCTTATTTAGACCTCAAACATAGACAATAATCTTATATCCTCTCTCAGCGTAAATAACTTTAGGGAGAGATACTCTTAAGAGATGGCATTTGAGTTGTACTGACAATCGTCCAATCATCTACCTTTGTTATTCTTCAGAGTATCAGGAAAGAGAAAGTCGGGGAAAAGATCANNAAAATCTGAAAGAGGACTATGCACTCATCTTAGAGATATTTAAAAATGAAAATACCTTGACATCTTTTTTGATCCTACAAGAAAACATAGCAATCAATCACCAGTACTTGAAATCAAACAGACCAATGAGAATGGATTTGAATATTCATGTATACATGCAAAATTGGGGGTTACACTTTTTTTTTCTTGTAGTTGCTGTGATATACTCCGCGGAAGAAGATTTTCACTGGCAAATTCTTAACTCATATTCCAGCTTTCAGAGGAAGTCGTCAACCTGTACAAAGCAGTTGGGTATTTCTCTTCGCATGTTCACATCAAGAAAATTCATCCACATTTGATGACCTTCAGCAATCTTTCGGTGCTTTATCCAATCAGTTCGGTTCCTGACATCGTACTGACGCAAAAGATTCGAAGCATATATGGTGCGAAGATGGGGGCATTTAATTTCATCTCTAAATCCGATAGAGACTTAAATTTTGAAATTTTGATCGCTGTTATTTCACTTCACGACAGAAAGTTTGTTGACCTTCAGCTTACAGTCTAACCGAGCAAGGTACAAACGTTTAAGATTTGAAGAAGAAAATTGTTACGATTTAGAGTGAAAGTCAAAGCAGAGGGAAAATGAAGGGAACACTTTAAGAAAACAGGATCTTTCCACTTTGTTTTTGAAAAGTAGTAGAAAGTAATTGGCCAGTGTTCGGTATTTTACCATAGCATTTACTTCAGAATCTGATATTTTCTCTCGTTTTCCAATTATAACCCTGTCAGGTAGATGGGAAAAATATTTCTTTAATTAAGAATTTGTAGTTCCCAAGTTATTGGTTATCAGCTTCTTCCTTCGTTTTATATTCTTACATGTAACCACACTTAACATGGGATAGAGTGCTTAAAAGGTGCATGTGCGTTCTAAAAAAGTTTGGGTACGTACGCCTTTTTACAAAGTATTGGTTAAGAAATATCCAAGTTTGTTAAAATTACCCACTGTTGAGTAACGTTAAACCCAGGAAGGGTAAACTGTGAACCAAAGTATTTGTTTAATCAACACTCGTAACTTGGCATACGTAACAGAGACAATCGGGGTAAACGTTTAGCCAACTTTTTTCTTCGAGTGTGTTATAATGCAAGAGATATATTTCAAAATTTCATCGTGCTTAAAATGTTCTGCAATATTTAGTTGCACTTTTTGTGCATTGTAAACAGCGATGTCACCAAATCGTCCCTATCACCAACAATCAATTAGTGCTGTTTCGATTGAGCAGCGCCATCAGGATTCCTTCAAATCAGATTTCATGGAACGCCAAGGTGGTTTCTTAAAATACCTGTGATATTGACGTCACTATCAGACATAACTGGATTATGAAAGACGGTCGATGATGTCCGCTTCGGGAACCTTATGAGATCAATTCTTCACGGCCAGACCCACACCAGCTCGAACGTTATTGGATTTTATCGTAAGTACACAATTGACTGAGTTTACAAAACATTTTGGTCTATCAGATCATCTCATGACGACGACTTGACATCCTAGTAATGTTAATATGCTGAGAGCTTCCAAGCAACGTTGCATTATGGTTAAGCTTGACATTTAACGTTAATTGTAGTGTTTATAGTATATACACTACAGCCCCCAGTATAATTTGAGAGGTGAATGTTACAGAAATAACGTAAGTTGTACAGATTATGATCCGATCCGTCTGAAATAGTGCTGTTAGCAATTGGATGTTTTGTTACCTCCACTTACAATAATTGGGAAAATCATCACAGCATGGCGAATGCAGTGTAAGAGCGTAGATACATTAGCATGGAAACTAATACGAGTAAGCTTTTTTTCCCAAACCCTCTGAATTATCAATCCTCGGTATGCTTAGACATTCTTTTTTATGCTTTATGTATAATTGAAATATTGTTAGTTAAAGTCAAAACAAATAATTTCATTATGTGTAAAAGCAAATCTTCTTATCATTTTAGATGTGTCTGTGTGAGGTTTTTTTCCTGCCCGCACGAAATGTAATCTTACATGGAAGACTACACTATCACAAACTACTCCGTGAAAGCGATATTTTTTTCGTTTTTATTCTACCAGAAGAACAACTCCATGATTCTACTTCTTAAGTATGACCATACTTGTTCAAATGTGAGACATTTGCCATATAACCAGCCATCATTCCAGGCAAGTCACTAATAGTGGATAGTTTTTCATGTTATGCCAGGGTTCTTTGAACGTCGACTGTGTTCTTCTGCAAAGTTGGGAATGTTTTTCTTTGCTATCGATGTAATCTGAAAAACATGTCATTAACATGCTAGCTTTGTAGACCCCTTCAGGTGTCCAAACATTCAGAGTGACCAGTAATAAGAGCTCAATGACTTCTATATTGATCTGCAGACAGTAAACTAAGATTGTTGTCATCTAATAGTTCCTCTCAATTCCAGTAATAGTTTTGAAAGTCGATCGCGAAATGACTGGGAAATGCCCTAACAGGTGGTTGATGCAATTTCCAAATCATTTCACTTGCTAAAGATATTTCCGATCAAATTGTCTTGCTGACATCATGATTTTGTTAATGTTACCAGATTCAAAACCTCCCAAACTTTGACAAATTTCATACCTTTAACCCACCTATCTAGAGCAATGATATGTTTCAGACCCCAAAGAAGATTGATTTCGAAAATCCTTTTCATTCTTATTCATATCTACATCTTTATACCTCTTCTTTTTAAGTTTGATGAGGGTGAAGAGGATGTAATGATATTTTACATATCCTATAAAGGTTTTACACGTGACGTCATCCTTAGCAACTGTTGTTACGCGGCCATAGTGGAGGGAGTGTCTTGTTCGTGTAACTAGTACCATTCCTAAAAAGTCAGTAACACTGCGTGGTGGTTATTATGATATTTCCTGATTTTTTATCGTATAACCGATCACATAAGGCAAATGGCCCTTAACTGCGTAGCCGTAGACTGTACGTATCAGAGGGGAAGAAGCCCGGACTGACGTTCCACCGATTTCCTGAAAAGCAAGAAGCAGACGCGTTGGTAATTGACACAGTACATCACCATACGTACGTTACGATACGGCACGGCGTGCATGTATAAGCACGCTGTGTAATTTTTCCTCCAATAAATAAAGCGTTTCCATGGGGACCGTGACACTGAAAAACTTCTTTAGCTGAAAGAAAGGGTCCTACCTCAGACCTGTAATGTGGTATTTATCCCAGTCAAAGGGATAGTTTTCGATTCAGAGCAATAACATTGTGTACTCTTCATATCATTTGATGCATTCCATAAACTGCATCTTTGCAGCAGTCTTATACTCTCGTTTTACATACACATGTATTTTTTGCCACAAGTTCTCTCTAGTGATAAACAGGTTCTGAACTATTATTGGATACATGACATGCGGACAAATAGGCTACCGTGCAACGTTTTTATCGTGCCCAAACAGGATACTTTATGTAACAATACCTGGGAGTCTTTTACGGGTTTGGTTTATTCTACAACATGTAATATCCTTTACGTTTTAATTCCATAAAAATGTATTTGACGGTAACATAAGATCCATGCTGGTTACTAGGGGCATGAGATCCGTTCACGAGTCGCCATCGCTCCAGGGAATTTCTGCATGTTAAACGTGTCTTAATCAACTGTAATGGTACACACGCTTGCCTCATTTTCCACCTGGGAAATCGGATTTTCGCATTTTAATAGTTATGATTAATCTTCAAAGAATCCAGACTTTCCCTTAGCAGTCGATCTTAGCCTTGACCGAGTAACATTTTCCAGACATTGATTATTTTGAAATTTTAGTTTCACATTAAGTCTTACGCAAGATTTAAGAAACGAATAAATTACGCGCTCAAGTATCGCTGATATGTACGTGCTTCCTAGGCCATAGAGAGTACAAGAAACAAAATTAATCAACCGACTCTAGAAACAATTGGAATTTGGAAGAACAGTGCAAACCTACCACAAAAAAAATTAAAGTATGCATGCAAGGCAATCGTGACATGCGCATTTTGTCACCAGTATGTTTTCATTGGAGCACTGCGCAGGTGACATGTTGCTTAAAACACGAAGGGACATTATCAATTTCTTGTTGTTATTTTTCTACTCATTTTCTGCTTAAACCTGATAAGAGACAACACCAGATCGATGATGGTGAGTCTTCGGAGTTGCTGTAAGTAATATATAGGCCTAATCATTCATGATTATCGACTACCGGACACAGGCTCATCACGGTATGTGATGTTATGGTATAATTAAACAGATGAAAGATACAGGCAGTTCTGTATTGAATAAGTAACTTGATGGATCTCAAAAAAGCGAAGCTCTCAGTTGTTGTGGGTAACGGGAGAGGGATGAACAAGGGCAATTGATCCATTAATGATGTAATATTATTTGATTCTTCCTCTAATCTCTCTGATTTCATTCAAAGAAGTACTCTTTTATCTAATATGTACCACTATACGCAGAATGTACAGCAACACTAAATCACACACATACACACACACCCTAGATACAGGGGATCCAATATTGCCGGCACAAGTTTGCAATCACATATTAGTACATTTTAGTCACAATTGACTTATGCCCCTCCTGTTCCTAGGGTCCAGTTAGAGGAAACAGTTAACATCTCTTAATATTAACATACATCTGCATACGTTAACATTTGCATCAGCAGAATGACAAAGGCCTACGCCAGCCAATCAGTTAGGACAATATGTTCTATTCTGTGATGTCATGTCCCACTTCATACCACTCTTATCGTCAGAACAAGTAGTGTGACTATATTAGAAACTGTGTGTACGGAGTGACCAGTATCGTAGGAGTTAGTCCCAACTGACTGGACAGAGACATATTCTGGTAATTACACTATGGATCGGAGAGGTAAAGTTTAGACCATTAATTGACAATGCTCAAGGAAGTTAATTGATGTATGGCAGAACATTTGTTATCCGCATCATGTTAATAGCTGGGTTAGCTGTGCTTGCTGTTCACGTCTGTTCTTCCAAAGCACGTTTGTTTTTTGAACATCAGATAGGTCGATTGCTTTGGAAAAGTACCTCACCGTAACGATATTTCATTTGAAAGCATGAAGAAGTTAAGTTGCCGTAACTTTCCGTCGGATAGCGTCAGTAAAGTTCACTTTCTTGACATTATGATCTGCACTTTGAATGGAAACTTTTCCCCGTTCATATTTCCTTGGGGACTTCTTGCTTGCTCCAGAGAGGAGATACAAAAATTGAGGGGGAACATCGTCGTCAAAATAATCATGGAGGCAAAAGGTATACGCTCTTATGAGATCATAACCAGTCGAACGACAACGACGTTCAGAAAAAAAATATATTATAAAAAGTGACTTTAATCGAGAGTTTTGTAGGTCGGATTGAACAGTAGTGCAGGTAAAGGTAACCAACTCAGTCCACAATTAAACGAGAGGGGAGATGCTTTCCTACAAAACACTGTTGCGAGAGTATTTCCATTACAATCAGAGAAATACATACGCATCCATGCATTCATTTCTGAATGCAATTGGCAACTACTCAAGTGTTTTTGAAGGGTCAGTGGGAATAATTTGCCTCATCCTTATATTAAGTATCTCTCTGTCATTTCTACGTCTTGGAGTTTAGTGCTTGTGCATATCATTTTGTGTTTTATATTATGAATGCATTAAGCTATAAGTACCATAGTAGAGTGTTTCATTTAAGTCAACCCAGAGAAAAAAAGTACATGCAAGCTAACGCATGATAAGATATCGTTTGCATAATGCATCAGTGTCAACTCTTTGAAATTCTTTGTTAAAAATCAAACTGAAAAAGAATTGTAAATGACAAGCATCTTGATGCCATGAATGGAGTAAAGGTGCTCTGCTCTTTTGGTCCCTCCTACAGCTACATTTTGGTCGTAAAAGCGCTATGCCACTTGTTACGAAGTGCACAACAGAAAGCACAACACAAAAACCCGCCACAAAAAACAAAAAACAAAAAAAAAACATATTGATAGGCAGCATTCATCATTTTGGTAATATCACAAGAATGACAGCCATCTTGATGTTACGAAAGACCAAAGTGTCCACTTATATTTTCTCCCCTGCAGCTGCATTTATCGTGAAGACACTGTGCCACTTGTTAAGAAGTGAAGACTTTCTAAAATACGAAAAACACAAGCCCTTCGATCCCGTACAAAAAGTAGAGTGAAAGGGAAAGTTCAAATTTTGGTAAGCATTACAAGAAAACGAATGAACGTTTATCACTAACTTTGAATGAATTAGCGTAAAATGCTTGCAAAGGTACCTAAGGTTGACCGGAAGCTCTGCAGCATGCGTTTCCGGAATGATCCGGGGAGTTTCACTTCCGACACTATATCTTGGAATGAACACACATTCTATGATTTTATTGCTGTTGTATTGCTGTTAGTTTGAATTACCCGGTCAAACATTTGAAAGCAGATATCTTAACGTCTCGAAAAATTTTGCTACATTTTCACAATATACTTCACTGACTTATTTTCTATAGTTAAAGGAAACGGGTCCGTCTCATCATCGCTCATGAATCGGGGGCGTCAGAATTCGTTATACGTCACTTCCGCATTTGAGTTTTCCTGTCTTAGATCTCCCTAACAGTCAACTTATACAGACAAGTAACGCACAGACAGTTTTTGAAACTATGTAGAGGTACACACGTTCAGAGGTACAAGCAATTCATGAGACGGCCCAGTGTCTTGAAAATAATCTAACAGAAACACATTCCTCATTCTTAACCAAATGAAGGAGTCGAGTCTGCCTGCGTCATCTGACGTCGTCCCAGAGGATTTCACATTTCACTGAATTACTTGCCAAGAAACCGAAGAACGATCAGCTAAATGTCATGTGATCAAACCTTATAATGATGAATACATCAAATACAACGGGTCGTCTTCAATACAATAAATAAGCTAACGATCTCTACTTTAACCATACCAAATGGGGAACGTAACACTCCTCCCTCGGATACGAAACATGTAATACTGAACTCTTGCTTGACATATGAACAAAATATGCTAGGAAGGGAACGGGAACGCCGCTCCTTTAACTTTCTCTCGTTTTCCTGAAAGGAACACCTCATCCACCACCAACTCCCCTCCCAGACTTTCCTCATCACATCATGAAAGTCATATAGGGCGGTCCATATTTTAATATTACCGAATTGCAAGATTCCAATGGAGGTTAATATCAGAAATTTAGAACGTTGGTATGGTATAGTAACAATCAAACGGAGAGAAAAGAAAATCCTTATCCTTTCTAAATTATTTATTTATTAATCTATTCTATCCTTTCTAATCTATTTATTTATTTATATATTGTTACTTATTTTCCCTTTTTTCGCACATTTGTGTTGTTATTTGAAATGTACCTTCTTGTGAAGTAAGGCATGTAAGGAGGAGAGGTCTTCACACAGCTATCTAGCTATAACTAGTCAAACAGTAATATTTCAATCTTTGTTGTAAATTAATCCTTTCACCATTTGCAATGCCATAACAATTTATCGATTATTTTCAGTTGACTTGTAAGACATATTTTTCAAAGGTACTTAAATTTCTACAGAATGTGACGTCTTTCCTCGACCAAATTTTTGAATGACGGACATTTTAGAATAAAAAGGATTCCTTTTGTCTAAGGTAAAGGAAGACGCCGTCAGGAGATGTGCAATTAGCACAATACGTGTCAAACGTTGAATTTATCGTGATAGAGCTAATGATGTAGGTCAACGGTAGTTCATGGAGCCAGCTAGGCGCCAGAGTACCTCTAAAACTATGTCAACGTACTGGAATGTACCTTCAAGTGTCTATGTAACCGTGATCAGGTAAGAGACAGGACAGGAGAATATTCGAATTATCGCTATGACCACAAAAGGAAGGAGGAGATGCGATTAACCATCTTCTTTGGCATAACTAGAAAAAGATTACATGTGAATGGCTGTTCCATGTTAGTCAGTTTATATGCTGGCTAATGTAGGCTCATGTAGTGTTGTTCTAATCGCCACAGTAATGTATACATGGTTACAGTTTTAGTCAGTTGTTAAACTGACAGTTGTTTAGCCTCAATTCTCAGTTTTATTTTTAATGTAACTGTTTTTCATTGCATTTGTCGTCATTAACGTCGTCATCATAATAGTCATTGTAGTCATCATCATAGTTCCCATCTTACGCCATCATTGCCAATGTCATAATTGCATTTAAGTCATTGTTGTGTTGTACTTGTTGTCTCGAAGTACACTGTCGCCATCATCGGTGCCTCATTAACATATCGTTGTGATCATCGCCATTGTCGTCATTTTCGTTACTCTCATTATTGTATTTGTAATCGTTTCCTTGATAGTTACTGCCGTCGTCATCATTGCAACATTTGACTATCATTGTCGTCATCAAAAATGTCGTCATTGTCTTTGTTGTCATCTTTATCTTTGTAATTGTTGCTTTGATCCCAGTGTAATAAAAAATAAAAATAATAAATGAAATAAAAAAATAGATAAAAATCATAACCATTGCCAAGTTAGCCTACCGTTGTCGTCATCTTCCGTCACTGTGGTCATTTATCTTTGCCATCATCATTTTCCCTTCATGACAAGCCATGTGTTGATCGTCAGTATTGACATTATTACTGTTACGTAAGCGTCATAAAATTACTATCGTCCCCACCATACTCATCTGCATCCTCCTTAATTACCATCACCGTAACCATGGTCACCATGGTCAAAACCATCGTTGTCATCGTTTTAGTCCTTTCAAAGAAAGATATGACACCATTTTCAAATTTACATTTGCTCTCTGGGAGATGCTTCAAACCTGATTTAGTGGACTGATTAAACGGTTTACAAATTTTGTCTTGGTCGAAAGAATGACTATAGAATGTGCATAATCCAATGGTCCTGCATTATGGGTAACTTTTGAAGCAGTGTCTACAACGTTCCATCTCCAATAACAGAGAGTTTTCGAACTTGGCATACACACGGTTCACTTATAGTTTGGTTCAAAGTCTAAATTTCATTTCTTCCCTAAAACGGCGAAATTTCAACCATGTCAAAACATACAATTTTTGAGGAAAAAAAATCGACTCTATAAAGTCGAACGGAGACCTTTTTCATCGTATCTACAACAAACCCTAAAAACAGACTCATCGTATGCATCGTGCAAAGAAAAAAAAAGACATAATTGGTTTTGCCCATGACCGGAAATCAAATGAGTCTGCCGTTTTGATTTATGAAGACTCAGCGGATGTCAAAGATGTTGTTCAGTTTTCTTTAATATTTCAAGGAATTGAAACGTAAACTCACTTGAAAATTGTTGGCATTTTAAAGTTAATTGACTAAAGATGATATGCCTGTTCACGAAATCAAGACAGTCGACGATCAGGTCCAAATAAAAAAAAAAAATAACACCGTTTGTCTCCCCTTTTTAACATTTTTATTAGCTATTTCATACCAAAGCGATCTCCCCGAGCGAAAGTCGTTTCTGTTACTCACTGCGGAAAAGCTATTTCTCTAATTGAGTTTGAGACTATAGACCCCACTGGCATTTTTTCCATCAAGCCGACGTAGTGGACACGGACAGCATATAGGCTATACGTGGTCTATTGTGGCAGTGGTAATGGCGTCTTTGTTTTCCTATAGTCAACTTCGTATAATAAACGCGGAAGAGCAGCAGGATATTTACAGCCACAAAGAAAGCAAACACCCATTGGTCGTATATACCCTTTTGCATTTATTAGAATGATTTAAACATTAATTGCCTGAGAAGTTTTAAGCAGAAGGACATGTTTTTTTTTTTTTTTGTAATAATAACAATACAACGATTGCACATGGAAAATTTATGGACTGCTAACGTTGTGCTTCTTTTTTCACCACGACAATGAATTTCACGTGTATGCTTCTTTGACCAAAGAAAATGCAAAATGTTAGAATTTTCACTATATTGTATTATTCCTTCGATATCATGTTGTGCAATTCGTGGCATTACATCAAATTTGGATTCGCCCCAACTTTTATTCAAGTTGGTAACTAGGAGGTCATTTAACTTCAATGTAGCTATGTAAGGTCCAGTCATTATCATCAGTAATAACGTACATGGGAGGAGCTGAGGGGAGTAATGAAGATACAAAACAAAAATGCAAACACAGATAGAAGAAAAAATACATTTCAAACGTGTCACGCATGAGATTGATATTAAAGTTGATGTTGCTGTTGATGTTGATATGGTATTTTCTTGTTGATGTTGCTGTTACGGTTGTTGTTGCTGTTGGTGTTACCGTTGATGTTAGTGCCAGAGTTGACTTTGCAGTGTCCACGTTGATGTTGTATAGTCGGTAGGATTACTTCGGCCCTCAAATAGAAACAGAAATCCTTTCAACATTAGATGGTTACAGATTACCTTCATTTTTTCACTTGTACAGATTAACTTCATTCTGATTATACTGTCTGCTTGTAATCAGGAAATTGATACCAGTACTTCTGAAGCGAAACAACGTCCATGCGTCAATTAAAGCTCTCATATAAATGTACATGAGAAGAGAGGGAGAGAGGGGGGTGTTAATGCTGCCGTTGGTGTTACTGTCGTTTTTAATGCATACTCAAACAGTTTTTATAAGGTGTCTTTTAAATACTTAAAGATTTTTTTTTTATAGAACTGACTACCTATGTAAAATATACAGGACAATTTTCACTTTCAAATAAACCCCTCAGGCACAACTAGGACATAAGGTGTCCCATGTAAGTCGTTCCCTTGACGTCACAAATTTACATACGTAGTTAATGTTTACAACTGATGCGCGAGTTTTGATTAAGTTTGAATGGATTTTTAATGGAATGTGTGGCTATTTCGAACATGTTTAATTATTAATACAACCAATACTCCAATGTGTCATTTGCAGTCATATGACCTTATAGTTATGAGGACATGTTAAATGTAAAGTTGTAACAAGAAATGTAAAACTACTACAACTAAAAGGGAAAAAATAAAAGGTACTGAATATTTTACCTTTAATGTTACATTAAATTTAGATTTAATGATTGTAGTCACTGTTACCCAAAACATTATTTGCGTTATTTCATATCATTAATAAAACAGTTCCACAATGTTTTTTTTTTTTTTTTAAGATACAGTTGGTGGTTTAATGGAGGTTGAAATAGCCGGGAATAAACTCCAAGTTCCCATCGAGAAAAATTGTATCTTCGTTTTATTTTTCTTTGCCCTGAGACAATTTCCTGCAAAATGCGTACCGCGGTTATCACTATCAGAATAAATCGACAATTATACGAGAATGCAGTGACTTGGAATAAACAGTGTAATGAACGATTACGATACTTACCGGTATGTCATCCTATGGACGATTACAGTACATCGGTATACCGAGTCATATTGCATATTTAATTTATTGTAACTACACATGCTGCCACTTTGCTGTAGCTTCTGTTTAAATTAAAATGAAGGGAATGATTAATTGAAAGACAAGTGTGCTGCCTGAAGTAAACAAAAGAATCCGTAATGCCCTCTTAAATCATGTTGTAACAGGTCATGAAAGACATTGGCAACTGATGTGATATATATGTACTAAAACTCGCTCATCAAACACTGAAGTGACTGATCCTACACATCTCGAC
The DNA here is from genome assembly GCA_009801055.1 of Stichopus horrens. Lineage (NCBI taxonomy): Eukaryota > Metazoa > Echinodermata > Holothuroidea > Aspidochirotida > Stichopodidae > Stichopus > Stichopus horrens. Next base: position 3,752 of record VJOZ01049885.1, on the reverse strand, counting down.
ATACATACTAACAAACCTAACCTCGTGTTATCATCTGTGATGTGACGCATGCGTTGATTTATGTGATAACGATATTCGTTAACTGGTTTTGTTCTTTCTCAAAACTAATTAATGACTTTGTCTCATGGCAGGCCGTGGTGGTATAGCCTTTGAAGTGGAAAATTGATGTTAAAAATAAAATTATTAATGGATGAACCCGTGACTTAGTCCAGATCTTTGGCACAACGTTTAATGAGATACAGATATCAAAAACTTCATTACTTCCTAAGAATTCTGTGTCTTATCAGTTTTTGCGTGTTTTATGTTTTCCAGGCTAGTTTACATGATTCATATATTGCTCTCCAGATTCACCCCTTCAACTGAGCTACACGTTAAGGCGGTATTGTACCCATTCGTCACAAAGGTTACTGTAACCGTTTTGAAAATTCATGACTTTTCGTCGGAGTTTGATAAATTAAAGGGATGTTTTAACTAACTTTACGTGTGACTTAGTAACGTCCGAAGCTAACATATGTCTTCATTTTCCAGGCAACAAAGGCAGCAGCTTTGGCTAAAATTTCATCACAACTGAGGTTTAACGCATTGTGCAGTAGAATTTAGTGGCCAATATATTTTACTGTTTCTTTTTTTTTTTTTGTTAATCTTTTATAATTCCGGATATACCATTCTTATTTCAATAATCAGTGTTGCTAACATTTCAAAACAGTCAGTGATACGTTGTATGAATGGCCTTACAGCCGTACCAAGGAAACTACATAAACGCCTGTTTTTAGATCATTTTTAGCCTCTCGTCAGTCATTAAGAAACCAATAACAAATTGTCTCCCCTCGTAGCTGTATTGACGCCATTTTCGTATTCCTTCAAGGTTTATATTCCTACTTGACACATAAAAGCAGATCTTCACTCGTCCTGTTTTTTTTTTTTTNNTTTTTTTTTGTTTTTTTTTTTTTCATCGGCCTTGAATATAATTCAGTCACATAATTTGGGTGTCTAAATTCTTGGGTATGGATTTTCACATGGTCTGATTCTGTGGGCCATATATAAATATCATACAAATAGGACACAGTTTGTTAAACTTAGTCCCACTTGCCGTTCAGAATTCATTTCATCGTTCATTCACCACCGCCGGTCATTATCAAAGGTGTGAGGAGGGAGGGTAGACCATGTCTCTACCTACAAATACGTCAGGCATGGTTGTGAACAATAAGTTGACTTGGAGGAATCACGTGGGTGAACTCATTAAGACGGTGAACGTCAGACTGCACACTGCCGCCGGTAAATGGTATATTTCAAGGTTCTCTCCGTTATTTTGGGATAGACCTATGATATGTTTTATAAGGCTACCGTTTCTGTAGTCTGGAGATCTTGTCTTCTCTGCTGAGGTGAGAATGTTAATCAAGGCTGAACGAGATCGTATTGATAGTGTAATTCAGAAAGGGGTCGAAGAAGGGGTCACTTAGATTTCACAGTCTGCCGTTGACTCGGTGCATCGGCGCCTGCTCCAAACCAGAATGATTGTAATCCCACCCCATCCCTAGAGGCATTGGCAGACTGCAACTCACTGAACCAACCGATAGCTGGAACTCATTTGTACGTCGGAAAATTAAACTTAATAATATTTCTTTGAGTCAGCTTAGGTCAACTCAACTGCATGGGGTTGTCAATTTTGTGGGTTTGCTTGCCATTATCTCTTCTTCTTTTTTTCATTGTTCTTGTCTTTTAGTATTTCTGGTATTAACCTTTATTATATTATTTACTCGCTAATTGTACATATTGCTTTTCTCTTTTGAATTCCATTCACAATATGACTTAAGATCAACCATTAATATGATTGATCTTCGGATAGGATCGATAAATCAATACTATCGGTGCCAAAAATCGAATCAACGAAATTGAGGTGCCGATGTCTTCCGATGATCAGCAACATGAAAACACGTTTGCAACGATTGACATATTCATCCGTGAACCGGAAAACGAATTGGGAAATGTTCCATGAAACCATTTTCTTTTTCTATCTAAAAACGTAAAAATATACATGAAATTTGCGATAATGTTGTAATAGAATAAACGCACACCAGAGGCTACATCATGCACAGAATGAAACTTTTTTCAATAGGGAGCTCGCTTTTTAGCGAAAATATCGAACCAGATCGGAAATTTGCCGATGTTGTGAAAAAGCAACATCTGTTGACCCCTAAATAATACCTGCGGACTAGTTTTCAAATCCGCAGAAATTGGTCATCGCGTAAGAGCATAACTCTGTAACTTCAAAACTTTGACGAAATGGTCAGTTCCTACATACAAAGTGCAGAAGATGGGCATGTTTTTGGAAAATGTTAAGAAACTATTAATCGAAGAAATGCAAAATGCATCCTGAAGACGTACCATCGAAAAGACGTTTTGTCTTTCTTTTTACTTCATTTTCATACCTCCATTATCAAGTTTCGAAGACTGAGGACAAATTAAAGTCATCGTCTGGAAAACCTCTTGCAATTGTTATACATACGTTAAGGTTTACTGCCTTTATTCTTTTTTTCTGCCATGAAAGGTACCTGAAAACAAAAATTTGTCGGCTAAGTCACCCCGGGGATATAAATAGCAGTTACATCTGCTCACCGGTTTGCTCTGTAATTGTATTATATTTTATGATTCTTGCCTATAATTTGTCAGCTATGTCCAATCTCTGAGGGCAGGAAAGACAAGAAAAAAATAGAAACTCTAACAAAAGGAACGAAATGAATTGGAACCCGTAAATTGTTTTATTTCATTAGTATTCCTTTCTTACTTTAGTTCCTTTTTCTTTACTTCATGCTTCTTTTTGTCGTATAATTTTTATATTTCTAACCCCTTTCAAAGCTTTACATAACGTGGGCGTATTTTTCTCACTTCAATTTTCATCATTTTATGTTATATTCTCTTTACACAGTTTCAATAAACTACATTACTTGACTAAAAACTTGAAAAGGGAAAGTATTGAGAATTTCGGCGAATCTTTCATACTACGCAATAATTTAGTCAAATGTATCCAACTATTCTTACTTAATGACTTTTACTTTGACTGCCCTCTGTCTTGAAGGGCGGGGGAGAGAGAACTGACATTTGAAAATTACGTAACGAACGTAACAGCTGGTATGAATGTAACCAAACGGTACCCACGCATTTACGTCATTTTTTTTTTTATTCTCTGTCAACTTTAGGTACAGCTATTTCTCTGCGACAATTGGATGACTCCAATTGATTATGATGGGCCTTCTACAAACCTAAGTTTTAAATTTATTTATAAAGTAACACTCACTTACAAGCGCTTCGTAAACTTGAAAATCCACTGGCAAAGGGAAATTTGTTAGCCGACGCACATCAAATGTACACTCACAATGAATGGGGGAATTTGGGGCGATCTTGCAATCGCGTTATCAATAAGTAACCAGGTGGTCTGTCGGTCAGGCTGATTTTTTTTTTATCATACGACGTATAGCAGGCAGATCATTTGTCCAAACTAAATAAACCTTCAGTGATCAGACCCCGTCTGTGTGTGGACATATACGGTATCCAGGCTCACTGGATCTGGTTTGCCATCGACTAAGGACAAAGAGTCATTGACTCTTTCATAATCTAGGTTATGAAAACCCTCATCCGTCCAGTTAAGATGTGGAAGAAGAGTGCAGCACGTACCTCACGTGTTGTACGAAACTAATTAGTAGTAATAAACAGTATGAGTCAAAACTTTTGATTTCACTTAAGTATATTGTATA
>VJOZ01049857.1:5431-23442 GCA_009801055.1 Stichopus horrens | reverse complement strand
AAGGGGGGGGGGCGGTACTACGATTTAATAGAGAGTCGCCCGAAAGGCTAATGTCAAGACATCCTGACAGACGATCCTGACATTAAAAAATTAGAAATTAAACAATAAAGATAAAATACGCATATTAGTCCTCCAAGGTATGATTTTACTCCTGCCAAGAGGTAGCGTATAAAATTGTCTACCCAAGTATCAGTGACAGAATGCTCTCAGTTTAGCTGAACCAGTAAAGCAAAGACAATTAACCACTTGCCATTTGCATATATACCTGTTACTAGATCACATATATGTTGAATTATTCATTGAAGGTACGCATACAGGCAATGTATATCCAATGCTTACGGATATTAATCTACGTGTTTGTACAAAATATGAAAAAGAAAAGAGACTGAGGAGTGTCTCTAAATAGCATGGGGGGGAGCTTGTGGACACAGACACTCTGGAAGAAATAAATTAACACCAGCCTGTGGCAATCGATGATGCAAACTGACACGACGTAGTACCCTCTTGTTAAGGTCTGTGTAAGAATTGGTTGAAAATACGTAGAAACACGAGAGAGAAAACGTGTTTAAGATTTAAGTTAATATCTATGTAAAACCACTGCAAAACTCTGAACAGAAAATTTAGTATGGTATAGTATACATGGCAAACAACTTCGGTATGCAAAGACCTATAGACCTAAACCAGTCATTTAATTAAACAGGAGTACTTTCCAAGTAAAATTACAACGCTGGTAGGACTCCCCGTTGTGATTAATATCTCAAACTTTACACACACAACTAAATACCTGCAGCCAGCTCATCGGGCTTGTCGTACGCAAGTCGCACAGTGGTGTTTCTATATATATATATATAAATCGCTGGAACGTAATTTTGCGCACAGCAAACTCAATGGCTAAAGTGCCATTGACTCACAGTTGCTGAAATTTCCTATAGATTGAGCATAAACAATTTTGACGTTTTTCGTTAACTTGAAAAACCGCAATAAAAAAAAAACGCGTTTGTTTATTTCTTACGTTATAGCCTACATGTTGCAATATAAGTTAATTGTTAATTTATGCACTTTTTGATACGTTTATGTGGCGAGGATGAAGGGACACAACCTGATGGACACACGTACTGGTGTTCGTAGCAATCTGCTGGTATTAGGGGCAAATTCATATAAATATTGTACTACCGGTCAACCTAATACCTAGGTCAATCAGCAAAGAGTTGCTGTGGGATAAAATACTTTTTTTATTTATTGATAACATGAAGCACTAAGGAATGAAGATATTGCTAATATTTACTTAATATTATTATTAATATTAATATTAAAATGGAGAAATTTATGATGTCTCAGATTCGATTCGATTTGCCTTCTTTGTCAGTTTCAAAATTTGTGTTTATCGTGGAACTTGAAAAATAAACAATAAAAATTGAATAAAGGGGACATGGACATATTTCTATAACTGGTGATCAATTCAGTTAAATTGCCAATAATTTAGACGATTCGATTACATTCATTTGGAAGTGCCAGTAGCCCTCATGTAATGACAATATCATCCTTTTTGGATTATGTTCACTCAGTTACGAATGCGTTGTAAAAAGTACTTAAGTCGGTATTTACTTCGTTTAGCCTGTATCTATTTTCTATAAATTTCATATTTAATGGTGTTTCACATCGGTATCGGTGTCAATATTTTTAGTGAAGAAAACACATATTTTGAAAACAAAACCCTTGGGTAATATAAAATTCTGATTTATCCTTGAAGTAAAGATTAAGGAAACAAATAATAACGTGAGACATAACATGCGAGTCCCTCTCTCAACGTTACAAATTGAATGCTTACTCATGATGCAGACATAAGACAAGAACTTTCTTGCAAACTCGTCAGTATTCGGTGGAGTTTGATGAACTTCGTCACCATTTTGTGGCTAACTTTGTAACTATTAAATCAGCCAGTGTTGCAAAACGTCATTTTCGTGTCACACAACATTTAAGTGGACAACCTGGGTTCAAATTTGTTGCACATTCCATCTTTTTTTTTTAATTATGCAAAGTCAAACACATGACTATGCTGACTTCCCTTCCAACAAAATTTACAAAACAAAATGGAGCCGATGGATTAACGGATTATAGCCTATCTTGTGAAATGTAAGTTAATATTGACTACGAATGAATAAAAAAATCCCTTCAAAACGCAACACATCAAGTTGCTGTAGGTATGTCGTCTGCTCCCGCCACTAATTGATGATAAAATGTGCAAATGGCAGTCTCGGATGAAAATTGGAGGCACTGCTTTCAAAAAATCTGTTGTTTGTCACATCTATCCAACGTAAATTTCAATGAACTGAATTTTTTTTTTCGTTTATTCTCTCTTCATCTTCTTACTGATCCTTACGTATCTCTAACATCTTGTCAGTCAAATTGGGGAAGTTCAATTTTGGAGATTCATGACCAATTGTTTCTACATGACGGGCTTTAAATTACGGATACAACCAGTTTATTCTAGAGTTATAAGAGTTTATTTATTGTATTCAGTTTTCTGTGATGCCGATAGATGACTTCTTAATTTTAAGCATGGCAATTTTGGGGCCATTTTTTCCCTTTTTTCCCTTCAGGAGATGACAATTGCAACGATAATGCTTTGTTAAACCCTCTTGAAATGACTGATATTTTAATGCGTAATAACAGTGATGAGCACTTACTATGAAGTTTAGAAATTTTGTCAAAGTTATGAAAAAGTTCAACCAATCTAAAGGCAACTGACATTCAAGGATTTGATCTCGTCAGGTAAAATATACTGAACGTACTCTGATTCAGATTTCTAATAATTTCTAACGATATAATCTCTTCATTCGTATGAATTCATTTTGGAAACGTCATAACAGCTACTGTATTCGAAGAGTCACACCGCACGAGAAAAGGGAGAAGAACACCAAATGCGATAAAACACTTCTATCCTTAACCCACACAATGCAATGGCGTGGGTTCAAGTCCCACCGCTGCCACCATCTGATAACTTCAGTTTCATTCAGGGAGATGTGGACATGATGAATGACAGAAGGCAGGAAAACGTTAGCTTATTGTTGGCCGTTAGTATTGTGTGGACTCTCATCCTACAGCTGCCAGCACGTATATCTTCATGCCATAGAGATATACAGACAATGAATGTAACGAAAAGAGAAAAGAAAAAGAGATAAATTACAGCAATATCTTGGTCATATGAAATTTGTTATTTAATTACCACCGCTGCTGCCATTTTTTTTAATAAGAGAAAACACACAAGATAGCGTTATCTAACTTGTTTGTAGTTGTAAATAAATTTAAGACGTCCCTGATGACAACCTGATAGGATGAAGGGAACGGTGTGGCTGCGTGTATTCCTTGCAAACAACGTCAAAATCACTTTCTGTATTACATCGATGAATATATCACAGAGTATTTGTAGTGCCACCGTGGTTATACCAACTATCTATTGTGAAATAGATAGGATATCCTAAATTCAAACTTGTTTTCAATGGTTATGTTTCAACTTGATACATAAAAGCCGATTATCAACAGTAAAGGCGACAGTTTTGAATTGTCTTATATTATGAAAGATGGTAAAGCATTCTGATTCGAGGAGTAACAAGATAATGACGCTTTTGAAAAGTCATATCGTATATATACATATCCATATAGGTTTCCATGGTGATGCAATAATATGACAAATAACATATTTACGACTTTTCAGTCTTTCGTTTTCTTTTTCAGTCGGATTACTTTCTTCCTTTCTCCTCCATCTGCGTCAGCCATCTGCCTTAAAATTCACACGCTTTGATTTCTTACTTCATCTACCTACGATGAATCATGTACGAAGCGATGCCGAGTTAGCCAAACAGTATAAATAGCATTAACTTTTACTCATGTTTTTGGTCGCGTGAAGTTGAACATCCCTATAGGATTTAATTTTAACATTTGCATATCTTTACTGCAATTATGTACGTAAGAATTCTGAGTAATTCAATTGAAATGCAGTACAAATGTAAAATGTTTCTAAAAAAATCTCACCAAAAGGACTTAACCTGGGAGATAAATATCCTGAGGATACATTCGATTTTATTGGAATCATTATTTTTCAACTTAATATACTACCCCCGCAAAATACGAATCACGCCAGGTGTTACAGGTTTAGACTGCTGATTTACAATGTATGTACCACGTGGCTTAGAAATCATGGCAAGCATACGAAACGTACTTATAAGAAAAAAAAATATTGATGAAGAGAGAATAAAGTACCAAGACAAATACGACGTGGACGTCAACACTAACTATGGCGACTCACCAAAGCAGAGATTTCGTTTAAAGCAAAACAAATTACACACATTTAAATCATTCAACGAAAACTCATAGCGATATGAAACAAATACAAAATCTGCGAAGCTGCCCTGGCAACATGATAAACGTCATTACACAGAGATAGCTCTACACATCTGCAGTTCCAACATTGAAGGAGAGTTAAACCGATTTGACACTAAAAGAAAAGTATCCCATTTCTGTTGTCGTCATCGTCATTATAAACATCATCATCGTATGTATAGCGATAAACTAAAACATCGTGTGATACTGAAACAACAACAACAACAACAGCTCTCACGTGACACCAACAAGGAAACGTCTACGCTATCTGCAAACTGTTAATACTTGCTAAAACAAGATGTGTTTAAAAAAAATCTCAATAACAACAAAACAACGAAATCCATCCTATACAATTTTCTTATCATACACCGTAATTACTTTATGGAAGAAGCTGGATATCTTTCGCATACCTTAGCTTATTTATTATCCACATCCACATTGTCTTAGTACCACGTTATATTGGCAACTTTCTTCTGTTTGTTTGTTTTGATGGGTTTCCATGTGATTGTTCTGTAAACCTTGCAATTAATAGCACAATTAGCGGAATTGGTACCATTGCTGTACGCAACGTATAAAGGGGCTTACATCTTAATAGCCATTCCATTTAGTAAGTGGTCGTGTAGCACTCGGAGTGCTTAAGTATATCCATAGGAAGGATAAAGCAACTCCGTACGAGCTGTTTTTGTAGAGGGGAAAAAAAGAAAAGGCTAATTTAAAGCTCACGCTCGAAATCGTAAATTTTAAAGAGTCTTTTCTTGCGTTTAAGTTTGTTCTAGAAGAGTCACTTAAGAATTATTACGACGTATAGCAGGACGACAGTTTTCGAAGACGCTCTCGGTTGGTTATCTTCAGTACTTTATTAATTTGTGGCTGACATGTTACTGGTTGACGATTTATATATTAACGGTTACATTACTTTTAATACAATGGAAGAGATATATTTGGATTTTGTTTTCACCTTCTGTATAAACCTGCAGTTTTAAGGAAAGATTTAGTGTTGGTGAATAGCTCCATAGAAACCGTAACAAGGAGGTACATTGTATACCGTTACATAGACCGGTAGGCAACAGGGCCACTGATATACGCGGAAGGCGTAGACACACGCCTGTCTTCTGGAGGGAGCGGGTGCACCATCCGAACACTATTATAGTCTACTTGTATAGGGTAAAAAGTAACCAAGTAAAGATTTGGGAGCATTTGCAGGCCGTTTTCTTATGTGTAGCCTTCTTTAATACAAGGAACCAGGCGCTTTCACGGGTGGACACCAACTTACATGGGAGATGTTTTACACAGTTACAAGACTTCGTGCCCATTCAGTGTTGTATTTTTTTTTTTTCAACATTTTTCGTGGTCGGTGATGGCTAAACTAAATTAGCGACTAGCAATAATTTAGCTACTGCTGATGAATTCGGCTAACCGTAAACGTTGAAACATCAAACATTGCATTATGACAAAGTTATTCTGCTGACCACAAATATACACCAACTTCAGTGGTAACACAAGCATTGCCTTAGCACCCTGGTAGGGGAAAAATAAAATAAATAAATGCAGCGAAGAAGAGAAGGTTTATGGATGTCACAATTGATTTTTAAATTCACCATTCTTTCAGAGAGGATGTAACCTACGCCTATTGTACTATAAACATCATAAAATGAATCAACCACAATCAACCAGCGCATTGCGATGTAAGGATATTACAATATATGACTGCCAACAGTTAGGCGATGAATTTGATCTTAACAATATAGCTAAACATTTCGCCTTTTTATTTACGTGGATGAAAACAGATCATAATTCTTCTATAACACCTAAAATCCTGTTGTTCTAGTAGTCTGTCCTGAAACAGGCAACATTTTAATCCTGATATGATTAAACGACCATGGTCCTTGTACTTTTGCGGCAAGAAAAGTTTACCGCAAAGTCATGCTACAAACCGCTTTGTATAAATCATGTTTATATCGCCATTACCCAAAGTAATTTGTCCACTAACTTTGTATTTTACGTGAAATTTAGCAAACGAGAGATTTTAACACAATTTTTGTTTCACTGCATGTACGCGTTACACAGTGTAACGCATCGCAGTCACTTCAATATTGCTTCTTGTTTTTTTTTGGTTTCATTAGTAATTGCGGTTAATTTGCAAGAGATGTACTGCAATATAAAAAGATAAAACAGAAATGAAGTGAAATACTGTAACTGTAAAATGTGGCATATTTCATACTATCAAATCAAGCACTGATACTGGTTATCTAAGTTTCGTTTAACATTCGTTTCCTACTTTCTCTTGGATTGTTTACATACAACCAATTGGGAATTTACTTCAACTACTTTTCTGAAGAAAAACAGAAAATAACTTCTCCACTTAAAACATCAAGGTCATATATTCTTGATCTTATGGGCGTTCATTTCTTTGTCAGAAATGAAATTTCAAAAAAAAAAAAAAAGGAAAAAAGTGCTACAACGCGATCGTGTAAATTTCATTTACACCAGCTTTTTTTACTTCTTCCATTCAATTAGAGTAAATTACCTCACTCGCTAATGCATCTCCGTCTAAATGCAACTAACAAGATAAAGTTGTACGTGTCTGACTCTGTTTGTTTGTATGTTTGTGCTCGTCTCTTTCTATTTTCCTCCCTTGGTGGCACAGTTTATACTGCATGTAAAAGAGACAAATATATGTACAAAAAACTATTGCTTTGTGAGATTATGACTGTAGAAGTCTAAAATAGCCGCTCAGTACATTTAGTACTATCATAAACTAATAATAGAGACACTGCGAGAGCAGAATTCTGTCAGTGCAGTTATTTGGTTTCGTGTTTCAGCCTTTCTTCTTTTTGTTTAATGTGGTTTCGTCGTATGCGTTTAAAAAATAAAATGAAGAAGAAAAAGAAAGAATACAATCAACAATTTGATCGGCTGGCAGCGAGAATAAGTGACTTATGTTTGCTCGTTGTAATACACTGACCGACAGGCAGCGAGTTCACGATGTCATCTTCATCCTCCATGATCTCCTCGGGGGAGAGATTGAGAGGTATAGGACAACAAAGAAATTTACAAAAAAAAGTCTTAAAGAATAATGACTGTATTTGATCATTTGGAGAAGGAATGTACCTGAGTACAAAAATCTTAATGAACGATGGAAGCTTTGCAGGACCACTGTTCAGCAGTACATAACTCAGATGGGTCGGTGCAATAACGATATTCTTGACCTGGTTGAAACAGAGCTACCGTATTTTCTGAAATTGAAATGCCATAAGTTAGAATTGATACTGGACGTAAGAAAAAAAAAACACTTTAAGATACCCTCTGACCAAAACACGGTCAATGAAAGGGTAGATCCTATCAGATTCGACATTCAAATCTCCCTTGTTACCCCGGTCTGCCCCCCACCATCCCCATCCCCACACCCTCACTGGGATGTGGGTGGAGGTTCGCAGGTTGTACTATAAGTGTATAAGGGCATCGATGGAGCTAATCTCTGTATGCTTACCGATCACCTCGGCGAGCATACCCGATAATTCCTGCATCAACAATTGGATCGTGCTTCACCTGGCGTTTTCTTGACTTTGGTCCATCAGGTGGATCCCCCTATGAGGGTGAATTATGCTGTCCCACATTGGGGTGATGAAATGAAACGTAGTTTGTCCACAGAAGACAGACAGGATAGCCATCTAGCGTTGTATTACACGCAAAGCTCCTTCGAAGTCACACCAAGTAACCACACGCTGTATAGGTTTGCATTTCAGTTGTGTTGATATGCTTGGTTGTTGATCCTCTTATAACTCAAAATGCAGTAGCGTGTTGTACGTTATTCAAATTGAGACATTCTATCTGTCTATGATTAATTTGCATGGCACACAGACATTGCCTTTCGTGCTGAGTGTGCTTGGGTGTTCTTAAATTTACTCTTCTTCGCCCATTGTATGGTCAAATTCCATTATATGAAGGTTTTAGTTCATATGATTACAAGTTCATCATCTTAAGTATGATTCACCGTTGCTTTCGTTTTACATATCTCAATTGAATTTTTGTTATTTTTCAATTACTTAGCCTGCGATGGAGGACATACGCGCGCGTTGATATCTTCGATAACAGCAAAAAGTCAAATGGGATTGTTCGAACGATTGGCAAACGTAGTAGGCGGGAAATTTCAGATGATGACGTCATTCACGATACGACATCTGATGTTACATATCTGAAAATGTAGCCTTCCTATAGATAGCACAGTACGGAGATAACTTTGTTATCGTAAGGGATCAGTTTTTCAACTTGCCTCACTCTGTGAATGAAGCTCTTAGTTTTGCTCAAACGAAGCTTTGCCCAAATGAAACAGGTTCCCACAAATCTTGGGGCTGAAGAGGATTTACGTTTGTCGATGGTTTCACGTTAAAGGGACATAATCATCCACGACATTAAGGGGGCAGTTCAATGAGTAGTGCAATGGACTATGAGGATTATTGCCATTCACTTGGTTGAATAAAAATAAATGTAAAAGTTTGTTTTATTCTCCATGTAGGTCTAATGTGATTGTATTGTGATACAAATTAAATAGTAAATATATTCAGGGGAACTTTGTACAAGGGTAAGATTTATTTCTATGTTAGTTGCATGCAAGAGAGATGGGAAGATTCATTTAAGGAGTTAAAACGTTCAAAGTTCATTCAATGGATCTGTTCTAAGATGTTCCATGAAATTTTATGAAACTTTAAAATTTTAGTCGTTTCCAAACCAGTTGTTATTGTTTTACAATATTAGAATATGCTTTTTTTGACAGAAAAGAGTACAAATGGCATCTATTTTGTTCTTTGAGAACAGAGACTAAGATGTTTTCCACGAAAACGGAAACTCTAGGCTTGAAGCGTCACCAGCTAGTAACTGTTGCAATACTGCGTTTGGAGTACCGTCAACACTATAACCCAAGCCAATCATAGATTGCCTTTAAATAATGATGTACCTCGGGCTTTGGCAGTTCAAGGACAGATGGACGTTTCTAAAGATTTAGCTAATTTTCATGGATTTGTCTGTTTCGTGTATTTTTTTCTCTCTGTTTTGTTTTAATTTAAGTAAAGCAAAAGAAACAAGCCAAATAAAGTCTCCCTTCAGACTTTTTTCTTTTCATTATTTTCAGGATTTTGGCTCATAAAGTGTATTTATTAACCGCGAACAACCTTGCCCGTACTCTACTTGAGTCTCAACGTGCCGCGTGTTTCTATTTTGTTAAACTTTTTGGGCAAATCACTTCTTTTTTAACCCTACGGGCATATTGATGCCAAGCTCCGTTCGTCGGAACGGATGGAAAATATTACCAATTATATAAACACTTATCGTTGAAGATGAGAATATTGTGTAAACCTTTCTGCAGTGCCAATTACAGAGTTGCTTAGAGGTGATGTGACGTCACAAATCGTGTAGTCAATGTCGTGTCATGGATAATGGAAGGACGGTGAGTCTCTCCCTACCAATGAGAAAATCGTGTGTAGGAAACATTTCTAAACGCTTTCATTGATTCGACATGAAAATAATTAGATTAATCATTTTGTTCTTCAAATCCGGAATCTTCGTTTGACTAGATATAATCACCTTAATTTTCAGTTACGACAAGTTTCTTTTTTTTTTGTAACTAGCTGAGAATCTCGTTTTATCCTGGAGTTGGTGCTGATCCAAATTTATTCATCCCACTTCACTGGTAGCGGTTTAGTAACTACCTGGATTGGACATATTCCCCTCCTATACTCCATCTTCATTGCCTTGCAATCAGAGGTCTGTGACGTAATTTTCTTATACCAACATATTAACAGAAATTTTTAGTTTTGTTTTGACCTTCTTAAATTGATGAAGGTTGTGTAAAAATGTCATCACTGTCATGGCAACAAGCTGATTTACGAATTTGTTTCCCCCGTGAAAGAAGTTTAATTCATGAACAAGGTTAATAAAACGATGTAGTTTAATACTTCAACCCTTCCATCCTATTAGTCGAAGTTCTGAAGCTCACTTATCTGTATAGAACATTAGTTACTTAAAATATGCAACACCCTTCGTGACATGTAATTTCCTCAAACCATCCCTCTTACTTTTTTGTGTGTATGTGTGTGTGTGTGTGCGTGTGTGTGTCTATTTTTCATTTTAAGTATCACGTGATCTTCCAAGAATAAATTCATACAGGAGTAAAGGATTTGTTCCTGTTGTGCCTGTAAAACAAGAATGATGTTTAAAGGTGTCAATCGATGGCTAACAATTGTGCTCATTTATTTTGTCACTGAAAGACTACTTAAAACTGATACTAATCATTGCCACTATACCGATACACCGGATGAGGTATTTACATACATATGTCGTTAAGCATGTCAATTACATTTCAGATTTCAGATTAAAAAAAAAATGGGTGAAAGTGTAAAATTAGAAAAGAAAAGACATAATAGGAAGAAAAAATCGACTTTAGAAAAATGCTATAGACACACCCGTAGTGTTATGCAGTATTCTATATGGAAAGTACGTTAGGTTAATTAGGCCTTTACCGCAAAATAAACAGGCGTAACATTATTACATTCGATGATATTTGACCTTTAGAAAAGACTTTTCATAGACTTTTAATAGCCTTTTCGTCGTAGATACCTTTCATATGGAACGTATAATATTGATATCTCGATATTATCATGTACTCACACCGGTTACTTGTTTATTGTATATGGCACATGGATTTACACTCACCGTGCTACTTGGAGGTCTATTCATTTTAATTAAATTCAGACCAGCGTGTAATACCGCAGACAAACATTATGACGTCACAAAGAGAAAAATGATACATTCCGTCGAATTAATTAACATAACAACTTCAACGCTCGAATTTGTTTTGTATACGGTGTTAATTTGAAGTGTTGCTCACTTATGTTACAACGTGCAGGCGTGGGATGCTTGGCATTGTACCTATCGTGTGTTATTGAAATATGTGTTTATCCTTCGTGGGAGCGTTTCTGAGATATGTCACTCTGACGCAATAATCAATTATTAATCGATAATCCAACAAAAACCGTGGTCATTAGATTACATCTACCATGCTGCACGTGTGTGGTAAACAGAACGAGAATGTTTCCGTTGAGAAGTTTGTTTCGTTTTGCATTCGATGGCGTAGAATCGCTCAGTGCGTTATCAACGAAAGCGAAACGGAATGAGGTGTCAGGCTTTCAAAATGGCCATGGATATAAATTACCTATTTTCATAAATGTAACAAAGAGTCCAATATTATTTCTGAAAAAGTGCGATTCAGGGTGTGGGAGATTCGATTAGGCTTGATAGTCACCAAATAAGGCATAAGTCCACCAGTCCAGACGGTTGCTCTCTTCTGTTATGGACCAACTGAATATGGAGACTTTAAATGTGATGTATCGTCTTATCAAACCTCATTCGTCTCCCGCTTCTTCTTAACAACCCCTCTACAAACGTTGCCAGTTACACGTGCAGAGGATAACAGTCCTGCTACGATGGGAGGTACACACTTCAGTAGTTATGTTCCGTTGCCACTCGCGAAGAGTGACCGTTATAATAGTGACGTTTCCAGAGTTATTAAGAAGATTATGACGTCACGTAAAATATAAATAGGACGATTGTTCACCTTAAACGGAGGAAAGGAAAATAAAAAGCAATTCCTCTGGTTGCGAATGGTAAGGTATGATGCAGATGAAATTTCGTTTAACAGTTGTTTCTACAGCAATCACACCAATCCTTATTTAGTGAACGTATTTTGCTTCTTTTTTTTTTTTTTTTTTTTGTTTTTTTTTTTTTTTTTTTTTTGTGTGCAAATATGTAAGAGGTAGTTTTTGTATCCACCCCCATCACACTCGAAAAGATAATATTATAATTTGAATTATATTATTGAGCGTGACACGAAGAAGTTAATATTCCTTTAATTTGTCTCAATCACCATCAAACGCATTTATAATCCAGTTGAAGCCATATTAAAACGTTGAATGACTTTTTCATGTTTCTTGATTTCTTTAAATAAATATCACCAAACACGCAGTTTCTTTTTTTTTTCTTTTTTTTTTCTTTTGGCCTAAGTAAGATCAACTGCTCATGAGCTGTTGACACATTAAACCGGTGTGGTGTGACAAGCCGACATAATTTAACCGTTACATCAATGTCAAACTGAGGGCAATGAAAAGGGAGAAAGAATTGTTTTGATATTTATTAATTCCAACCAAGTAACGATCTACTAAAAGTGGACTCTCTTACCTCACTGACATTAAACGATCAATTGAATAGCAGACTTCATTTACTCGGCCACCTGTTCACTTATGTAACAGTGCATATAGCGGCTTGATTGCTACGGTCTTCCTCCCCTGGCAGTATATGAGATAGCATTAGCCACTTTAAAAGTCGAAAATGAAATTCAGACATGGTGACATGTAATGTACTTTCACACATTCGAATGAAAGATCCTTAAAAGCCGGCTGAAAAAAAAAATAATGAAAGGTATACATCCTTTGGTGGTAATTTTTTTTTCTTGCTGGATTTTTTCTGGTTGGATTTTATCATTCTGTTCGATATGTGTAAAGAGGCATACAAATCTATTTCTGTTTCAATGAAGTTACGTATGTATAATTTGAGTTAATTTTCAAGCAAAAGCAGGGAAAGGAAAATTTGCTGGCGATGTATCTTTTTGCGGCTAATTGATGTTTACTGAGTAAATCGTAGAACATGTCATTCTCCTCACGTGGAAGAACACACGATACATAATACCAGAAAGAACAGAGAAGAAGAAACGTGTGCTTTGGTATAATTCACTCAATAGATGGTATAATTTCCACATTGTGTGAGTGGTATTATATAGCCCATAGCAAGATGCAAACTTAGGCTTTCTTGTAAAGACAATTCTATATGTCAGAAACTTACCAAACGCTTTCATAACTTCTTCCAGTGCAGGTATTCATTGCCAAACAATTTACTTTCATTTAAAAGGATGGTCCACCAACAAAAGTAGCTTTGACAAGATAAACAGTGGGTAAATATGACGGTTATAGTGAAACTTTCATTCAAGTTCCATGTGTAGTTTCCGAGATATTAACAGTCGAAGCTGTCATATTTGCCACTAAAAGTAAACTGGAAGAAAGCAAAAGTGATGTCATGTCCTCACATTAATCAAGCATTTTGTGTTTTTTAGACTTTACGCCAAATTTGATACTTCAATGTCTAGTGCTATTATGATGTGATTGCATGAGGGTTATAATAGCTTTGCGACCTCCACATAGCCAGTACTTAAGGCGGCTAACCATTGACTTCAAGCTCAACACAACAAATTCAATAGTGAAGAAAACAAAAGACTGTTCATTAATGTGAAGAGATGATGTCACTCCTGCTTGTTTCAAGTTCACTTTGGTAGCAAATGGGATCACTTCAAGTGATAATAGAACCACACATGGAAACTGAATGGAAGTTTTACCAGAATGGTCAGATTAAGTTACTCGTAAAACGTATCAAAGCTACATTTGTGACTGGACCATCGTCTTAAAGATTATTCCTGGACATTAATATAACAAAAAGTATAAATATAACAAAAAGGAAATAAAATGTCAGGACAATATTTTCTTATAATATGTACAATGCCAAAAAAGTTGATATCGTGTCTTTTTTCACTTCAAAGTATGACTGATGTGTTTATTAGACACATTTGAGTAAAAGCAAAAGTATGAAGAAAATACTTAAGGGTACATACAGTACATAAAAGTGCCCTGAAGACCACACTCGATTCTAATACAATCATTATTTGGCTTAAACGATAGAACGAAGTGGCTTGTTGTAAGACTAGTCACACAATCGCAAAGTGGCAGTAGGAGTACTGACGTACTTCAGAAGGCTGCCGTGAGAATAACACCCTCCAGCTGTTAAAGTGTAGGCCTATATGTATAAATAATTTCGCAAAACAGGTACATATGTTGTCTCTGCGAGTGCCGCGTGCAGGTTACGTTGCAAGCACGTCTGCGTCAACTTACAGATAGATTTATTACGTTATTGTCGGATGGGTGACGCATGTCAACTTTTTTTTCTTTATCTGACATCTGGTCAACATTGTTAATGCGATCTTTTCGTCATAGTCACTGTCGTCTGCTGGTCATTGTAAAAGGCATTTTATCTGAAGTTGTAACACCAGGTGGGAAATTTGTAGACGCAAGATTACCTCTGACTCTGCAAGTTTACGTGGAACAATTCGCCCACTCTTCTTGGTAGTCTGATGTAATCCTCGCGGCGAGTACACCAAGAGGTGTTGGCATCACGTGACATGTTTTATTGCCTTCCTTGTTGTTGTGTTTGTGGTTCTAGATTTCCTACCGATATAAGATTTGTTTCCTCAGTATACTTAGTACACGTAGGCACTATCACTTTGAACACTAGTTTGATTTGCTTTACCTCGAACTAGCTTTCAAGAAAAGGGGATACATTTGCTTCTATTTAACATATGGTTCTTTGACTGGCGTCGTTTCATGATACTCATCCATTACATGGATTCATCCTGTTGCTTCACTTGTTGTATAACGTTCACAGTAGTTTACAAGCGTTACATACATGAGAAATGAGATTTATGTAGTGACTAGCTCTGGCATGATAAATAATTCTTATTTAATATATCGAAGTGTTAGATGAATATTGCAGTCACTATTGTCATCAATCACACATAGACATGAAACAAAAATCACAAATCAAACATTTCACATTTGCTGCACTGACCTAGATCATCTGTTTCTCTTGTGTACATCTACCTCTGATATACATCACTACATGAAGCTAGGCATATGCTTGCTACGGGGATAGCGTGCTGATATGATCGTATGTTAACCTGTTAAGGAATTATTGCAAACCTTAATTTCATTGATGCAGAGACAGCTTAACAACTAAAACATATAAAAATGATATTTATGTTTATAAAGTAATTGGCAAATACTGGTCTAGGGCTGACAGGTATAATCTAGAACATTAAACCTTGCCTTACTCATTTAATGTGTGAGTGAGAAGTTGAGCTTTCCATTGTCAAACGAAATAACTCAAATCCAGGCTCTTCTCGGGAGCATGCCCACTGAACCCCGCAAGCGGGCTGTCCTTGGACCCCACAAGGGGTCCTGATGCATGCACGTGGATCCCGAGTTACACACTGGCTCTCCGTTCGCTTTGCGTGATGTCCCTAGCTATAGCTATAGGTCCTGTAGCTCCTTTCTGAATAGCTACAATGCTTATATCAGCCGAGAGCAGAATACAAGTATAACAAACGCTGTATATAAAGACACTCTGTATAACGCTAAGATTCTCTAAGAACTGTTTTCAGTTTTATGCTTTATCACAGCAGTGTGCGGTGTAATCCTGTATTTACTGCATTTTGTCGCCAATTGCAACGTGGTGCTCGAAGTGAAATTTGATTGAGGGGCGACATTTTTTTAGAAAACCACACCCGGAAATATATATTTCTTTGTATTATATATAATATAAAAAAAATGAAAAAAGAAGTTTTGACTCATACTGCGTATAACTACTTGCACCATTTACAGTACTTGTTAGATTAGCACACAGACTGCCGCACTCTTCGGGTAACATGACAGTAATCCTATACATTTATAAAAAGCTCGGTTTGTTTAATTGAATCAAAATCGTAACTGTCAAAAAATGATTTCCCAACTGAAAAAGTTTATTACACAGTTTGACGTATCTCACAGCTTTAAGTTTGGGTTAGTGAGATACGCTAAATACGGATATTGATTGCGCAATGGGATTTTCCTAGAAAATTAAACTTAATGTTTGTTTAATTCAGCTTTCCATTTTACAGTCACCGCTTCGTGACGTATATTGTTAGCCCGATGTCAGCCCTTGCTTCAGATCTGAAAACTGAAAAAAAAGGATTGTAACTACCACAGAAATGGTCAATTAAAGTTCCATTGAAATGTATTCCCGCACCAAAAACAACGGGAAAACCGTTTCAGATAAGTAGGGAATACATTTTTTTGAAGTTTACATGTTTTCATTAATGTGATAGGAACTTGATGTCGCATGCCACATGCCAAGATCAATTTTTATTATCCAGTTAAGTGCAAAATATATAATGTACGTCTGACGCAACAAATTATTTAATGTGGCGGACACTAATGAGGGAAGAAGGATTCACATGCTGTCAATATGCCGTACTTCCTCCGAATAATGGATGGAGTTGTACAGGAAACAGAAAACTTTACCACTTTGTGTGACGTTATCAGATAATATTTCATTAGGGATTAGCACCTTACTCAATGTATGTTTTTATTACCCCCATCCGCCATCCCCCTCCCCCCCTTGCCGTCGATTCCTGTCATCTTTACTCAAAAGTTATACGGTATTTCTGCAATGTGCATCTTTCAGAATAAAATTATGTTTCAAGGAGTGAAAGTAGGAGAAATATCTGCAAATAGGAAATAATATCTAAAATCAGACATCAGTATCTATATATACCTATACATTTAAAAAACTCAGAACCAAGTAGCAAAGGAGACGAAATGTCGTACCACAAGGCCGTTGACTCAATATGACTTGATTCAAACTTTTTCCCTTCTTTAAATAATATCTACATAAGACGAAATTGAACCTCGAAAATTACAAGTTTTTCTGTTGAAGTGTGGATTGTCGCAATCAAAACGTGCCGTATCACCTCATAAAATGCATCTGTGGCCGACACATGAGCGAAAGTCAAGGCATGGCTTTATTAAGAAATTTGTGTTTTAATCTTCCTTAAATTTTGGAGATACTGACTTTAGTCGTGATATCAATAATAAAAAAAAGAATTAATAAATAAACAGTATTCGTCAGTGAGTCATGGTGGTTACATCAAGATATATTAGCAAGATAATTAAATCTCGTTTGATGTTAGGCAGTAGATTTGGCTAGACGCAGACAGTCAAGTGAAATTAAATCATCATTTCGTGCTACACCAACACATCACAGCCTTCCTCGTGTACAGCATTTAGTAATAGTTTAAAGAGATCTCCCCTTTCCTTTGCGGAAACGATCTTTTTTTTTTCTAAGTCAATGTTTATCGACACATAATGATTGATTACACTCAAAATAAGGCAGAATGGGCCTTCATATCTTCGTATAGAAGTTCAGTCCTTTATTGCTCTAGAATAATTCGTTCCAAATTTCAAATGATTGATCTTTTTTCACACATCTTATGTACAACGTTTTGAGGAGACGAGAAGCTATTCCTGATGTTTATTGATGTGACTGAAGGGTTGAACAATAACGTAAAGTTGCATGTTGCATGTTGGGGAATTTCAAACACAATGTTCCCTTCAACATCTGCCTACTGGAGTATCTTTGGTAATTCGGAAGTGAGTTTACTTAACAGCGATTGACACAATGACGTCAGTATAGCTCGAATTCGAACTCATTCCATATGTGACTAGAAATAATATCCTGCCAATATTCCCGACCTGGGTCTCTTCGCTTTCCATGTGCAGTTTAGACCACGATACACCGTGGCAGTAAAATCACTGAAACGTGGTCGTTAGACTACTTCTTATATTTACAAGATGGACAAGCCTCGGTGACGTTGGTCTCCACTTTGGCAACACGAAACGGTAAACGACAACGATGCCAAGACTGTCAATGTCTACATCATACTG